>JABCKI010000136.1:0-33422 GCA_018282025.1 Sphagnurus paluster | reverse complement strand
TAAAGGCACAGACCTATAGGAAGCGTCCTATATCAGAACCAGACCGAGTCTTAGCTTGTTGAAGCAGACTCTAGACCAAAGTCTTAGCTTGTTAAAGCAGACTTAGCTTGTAGGCTACGCCCAAGCACGAACGATTGAACCTTGGTCCTGAGTTAAGGCCCAAAGCCGTAACATAAATGAGTGAAACTCTGATGGAGTTATTTATTTGAAAGTGGCTCCAAAGCTAGGCGTAACTAGCTGATTCCCATCCTAGTAATATGCACCAAGGCCCTGCAAGAAACCCCTCAGCGTATTCCTTGATCGATCCAATATTCAGCCAGAAATAAAAAAAAATATTTAAATTGAATATTGTCATTATAAATTTGCCAAATATATACAGCGGTGAACTTGAGTGAGGCGCATTGACGCCACAAAGTGAATAATTCATTCATGAAATTCGGAATTTAACGTGTGAGACATCTCTTCGATTTATACCTTGATTGAACATATATACACTCTATATATATTACATCCTTGTTTTTTTCACGAGTTAAATTAAGTGTCGAACCCGAGGCAGACTGGAAATGATCACTAAAGTTCAACTACATCATTCAAAGTTGTGGCTTGAAGTAAATCGGTGATGCCATCAGACTAGCATTACTCGTCACGTGGTCATGGGATTATAATTCAGTGATTCCGATTCGCACAAGCTGTGGCGACCTCACTCAAACTGGCACTCAACAATATGTCTATAACGCCAAAAATGCAAGCGGCCGCAAGGTCTGCCTACCGGAATCTTTACAGAGCTGCTAGTACAACGTTCGCAGGTGAGATTAACTTAAAACTTTATGACAAGCACTTGCTTAATTGCATCTCAACTAGGTGACGACCATGTCCTGAAAGGTCGGATCGTGGCTATCCCATTCTGAAAGGGCACATACTTAATCTCTCCCTATTAGCGTTTCGTATGAAAATGCGAAATGATGCCCTTGCTGCACGGGCAATTGTAGACCCGGAAACTTACGAGCAGCAGTCACAGTTTGGGCGGGACATTGCTGATGTGTTGAGAAGGAATGTCGTGCAGGGAGTCAGAGTCAATTCGGGGAACGATCCTCAGGGCGGTGATACATTCAGTTCGTTTCATCTCCACATGAGATTCGCCACATCGACTAAACCATGCCCCACACAGAACTGCGACTGACGAAAGATACTGAACTCGGTTCAAACGACACTATTAAGAACCCACCACCTATCGAGAGGTCAAACCGAAGCGCACGTAGGCGAGAGAAGACCTCTCAAGGACAAAAGTCAGTTCCTGCTTCGCTCCATAGCAGCCTCTAGTGCTGAACATAGGCTGACTTTCAGCTCCGTCGTAGATGTTGCTCAGCATAATGAATCTTCCTCTCCTCCGCAAGTGTCCTTGAACTACTCACAGCTCAAGAAGGCACACAGCGAGCGTGTTGTGCCGGAGCTGAGGGAAGAGGACCTCGAGGAGAGTTTTGTTCGCGGTAGGCTCAGTTAGATACCTTCATTCTTGAGTGATAATTTATAATTGATTCACAGGCAGTGGCCCAGTAGGTTACTAGGTACCGAAAGCGTCATATCTCAAACCATTAATATCGTATTTGTACATCAGGGTGGCCAATCGATCAACAAAACTGAGAACAACGTGCAACTTTTACACAAGCCCACAGGTATACGAGTAACCTGCCAAGAGACGCGTTCATTGACATTGAACCGGCGTCTTGCGCGACGAAATCTCCTTGAGAAGGTTGTGCTCATGCCCAATGGGCGCGCTTTCAATGACTGATATGGGTTTTCATTCCGCGTGCAGTTGGACAAGATCGCGAATCCGGGTTTATCTAAAGAAGATTTTTCGAGGGCTAAACAACGTGAGAGGGAGCGCCGCCGCAGAAAGAAGGCTAAGAAGAAGGCGTTGGAGAAAGCGAGTGAGGAAGATGAAGTGGACGAAGGCTTAGAGGAGCCTGAAGAGCTTCCCAATGACTCTAAAGCTCCTAGCCCCAAAGCCGTTCTGGACAGCCTACAAAAGTTGCGATAGAAACATCACAAAGGACCGAATACCGTAACTGTCTAAACATTATCGGCATTGTAGCACACTAAGACATGTATTTTTCCGTGAACTTTTTCAAGTCAGTGTGTTTTCCGCTGGATCATGATCAATAGCCGAGCGATACCCTGATCACCTACTTACAAGAGCAAACATCAAGCAACGCGACGTGAAACGAAGGGCAATAAACTGTATCCATTCCATCTCTCTCTCTATCGTCATCCACGATGTCAGGTGGACTGCACTCACTAGCAACAATTATCAAACGGTTTGTATAGCCTATCGCAATGCTATGGTATGCAGATTGCTGAAATCTACTCCTGCGCAGCCTCGAAGCGGCCACCTCGAGGCTAGAGGACATCGCTGATTTGCACACCAACCCTGCTCAGCGAAAGGCATCCGTCGACGGCTCGTCTGGATACCCCGCGACCCCAGAGGGCGCTCTTCCCCCGCCTCCACCTCCACCTCCTCCACCACCTCCTGCTCCAACTGGGCCAGCAGTTGTGGAGGATCCGAAGAGCGTTATCGCGTTTGACGAGGCTGTCATCGACGCAAAGGTTAAGCCCTTTGTTGAGTTGACGAAATCGTTTGCTGGCCCCGTTGTCATCGAAATTGTATGTCTAATTATCCAACTACGTTACTCGATCAACTGTTGCACATTTTATGACTTGGAATCGCTAATATTTCTTCGTGGTGTAGACTGGTCTCGTAGAAAAACAGTTTCAAGACCTCCGTGACTTTATCCACCTCAGCGCATCTTGTCAGAAGCCCGACCAGAAGACGATCGAGAATCTCTTGACGCCACTACAGGCCGGCATAGAGGTGATCACACGCGCCAAGGAGGCGAACCGCAAAGAGCGCGAATGGTTCACACATATCTCTTTCCTTGGAGAGGCGGGGCCCCATGTCGGCTGGGTCGTGAATGTGCGTGTGATGTGTTATGAAGTAGGATAGGATTGAGTACTAACACGTTTGTCTTGAAGCCTAAACCTGGTCCCTATATTAGTGAAATTAAGGAGTCAGTCGCATATTATGGGAACAAAGTTATGCAGGAGTTCAAGGCCAAGTGAGTTGTCTTCCCGAGTCTTCTGGCTAGATCTATGTATACCGTGCCCTGCTAGAGACCCTAAACATGTTGATTGGGTCAAGGCATTCATTGCCATCTTGGACGAGTCCAAGAAATATGTAATGGAGTACCACACTACAGGACTTACCTGGAACCCCAATGTATGTTTCCCATCAGTCGGACGAGAACAAATTGAACTGACTTCAGTGTATAACAGGGCATCACCGTTGAGGCGTACAAGTCAGGTTCCAAGGCTACTCCTGCTGCTGCCCCCCCTCCACCTGCACCTAGTGTCGGAGGAGCGGCTGCAGTTTTTGCAGCACTCAACCGTGGCGAAGACGTCACCAAGGGCCTGCGCAAGGTTGACAAGAGTGAGATGACGCATAAGAACCCTGCTCTCAGGGCGGGCAGCGTTGTTCCAGGCTCTTCAGCGGCCCCAGCAGGTATGTAGTTGCACTCTATTTAGTCTGAGAAAGGTGAATGACATCGACGGTATAGTTCCCAAGAAGCCCATCAAGCCGACAAAGCCTCAAGCACTGGCTGGCAAGAAACCTGCTAAATTTGCGCTCGAAGGAAACAAATGGGCTATCGTAAGGCAATGTCCGTGGCTTTTGTGGGCGAGCGCTAATTTTTTATTAAAAAAATAGGAATACCAAGAGAACGAACGATCATTGACCGTTGAGAACGTCGAGATAAATCAAGCGGTAAACATCTACGGATGCAAGAATAGCACCATCGTGATAACGGGGAAAGTAAATGCCGTTACAATAGGTAAAATCTCTGCTGTGTCTGTATGATAGACGCGCTCTGACGCATGGACCGCAGCAAATTGTCAAGGCACATCGGTGCTTGTAGAATCAGTTGTGTCAGCCATATCTGTCACGCGTGCACCATCGTTTGTGCTGCAAATTACTGGCACAGCGCCAATGATCCAACTGGATTCGACCGATTCTGGACAAATATACCTTTCCAAGGCCAGCCTCGGTGCCGAAATCACCACAGCAAAGTGCAGCTCAATCAACGTCAGCTTGCCTGTAGAAGGTGAAGAGGAGGGAGTATTCGAGGAACAGGCTGTCCCAGAGATGCTGCGGACGGTGGTGAAGGACGGCAAGCTGGTCACGGGTGTTGTAGAGCACTCTGGATAGTGATTGCCTTTTTGCATAGATGATTAATTTGGTGCTGCGGTTTGGCAATTCGATATTCTGTTGTGTTAGATGACGTCGGGGATAAGAAAGACCGAGATCGGAGATCGGCTGTGATCCCACCTTTCCTCCTCACACGATGGATGTCAATGGATGGCACAACCAGCGACGAGCTCAAAGAGTACGTCGTTGCCCCAGAGTATGCACATAACTGATCGGCATTAGGAGGATGAGCTCTTCTCAACCCAGCGGACAGACAGCCAAGATATCGGTCCCATGAATGAGCAGTTCATTGGTGGCTTCAACATACATCAATTACCACCGCCTTCACCGCGGCCTCCTGCCCTTCCACCCAAAGATGGATTTTATGAAATGCCAGGTCATCAGGCCCATGGGTCATTCTATGAGCAACCAGAAGGCCGACGACCGAGTGGCCATTCATACCAAGCAAGCCAGTCAACCATTACATCGACCCAGTTGACTAACCTGTCTGCTGTGGAGAGGTCTCAGGCGCTACGCGTCGCGCGTATGAATCCCCACCTTCAGGTGCACCGTTCGTTCTGGTTAGATCAACTTGTGTCTAACCATGTCCTAATAGTTTATGGTCGGCCCTCTTCTTCGGTGAGTCGGCATTATATACCTATTCACAGTTGACCTGAGCATCGACAGATATGACACTGTCGATGAACATGGTGTCTGGCATGGTGCCGCAATGATCGTAACCGCTGACTCTGGCTCAATATACGAACCCCATCCTACCCTGACTTACGAATGGAATCCAGACAATAACGGACCCTATCACAATCCCCAACCAGTGCGTATGTACGATCTTGGACCACACCCGGCAGACCCCCATTCCACGATTATGCCTATGTCGCCCACCTCTGGTTCAAGTTGGTTTGCTGATCAGAAGGAACCAACACCACGAAACGCAAGCAAGGAGGTAGTACCTGGGCAGGAGATCTACGTCTATGGGGGACCTGGCGGGTATGTTCCATTGACGTCTGCAGACCGCCCAGAGGCTCATGCTGCCTCCAGAACATTTACATTTTGGCGATTCCTCATCCAAATTCCCCTAGGATTGCATGAGATGATCATCACATACAGCATCAACGCTGGGCAGCAACTGGCATTCTATGTCCCGGGGCGTTCGCAAAACATGAGATGGGCCGTACACTCCGTAGGTCTATCAGCAGGTGTTACTGGTTGCCTCTGATCCATATATCAGTGTAATGGATTTTCGGCAGGTGTGAACCAGAACGACTTTTGTGGCCCAGGTTTCAAGTCTGGATATGACCCCGTCTGGGTGGATCTCCTCAACAAACACGCCGAAACGCCTTTTCATGCTCTTGTCGGCGGAGGAGACCAGTTATATTGTGACGGGTTTGTCCCAACACAATCCCATTCATCTCATATTTTGATTTTTTCCAATAGCCTTATGAGGGAGCCCGAACTGCAAGAGTGGGTCTCAGGGATGAAGCCGGACGAAAAGCAGCGATACATTATCACAGAAGAAATGTCGTCTGCAATTGATAGATTTTACTTTAACCACTATTGTGCTTCCTTCCGGCGGGGTGCGTTTGCAAGAGCAAACAGTTCAATGTGTGTGGGTTTACTTGATACTTTGAAAATACCGCGCCTCAATCACATTGATTTTCAGACCTATGATGAATATGTGTGGTAAGCCGCAGCTATTGCTTCTGACTGTATAAGAAAGTAACAGATGTTGAATTTAGATGATCACGGTAGATTCCTCTCTTTCTCTGTCAACGCCTTTAGATTTGACTGCTTCCCCAATCCTCGCCCCTAATAAAGACATTGTAAGGCATTCTTTTTGTGCTGTTGTTACTTGACTTACGGCGTTTAGATTGACGGGTTCGGAAGTTGTCAGTAGTTTTTATTTCTCTGCCCTAAACCTTTCACTGAATAGGTCACAGACCCGCACGAACTGCAACAGTCGTCCATGTTCCGAAGGTACGAAATTATAGATTACATATGGTATAATTCGTTTCATCAACTTTCGTTCAGAATTGGAGAAAGGGGATATTTCTACTTTCTTCTTTTCCAGTGTTTCATAAATCGTGAGCAATACTTGACCTGACTTCTAGAGCTCAATAATGTGAATTCGTAATTTAGCCGGTCTTGACGGATACTCTGACAACAACCACGTTAGCAAGTCTATTATTACAGGCGACGATGGTCCTTACGTGCAGAGCCGCTCGCACTCTTTCCTGGGATACCTCGGACCACAATCTTATATCCTACTTCTCGACTGCAGGTGATTTTTATTATTGTAGTTTCTCAAGTCAGTCGTACTGAAGGTCGCCCAAGAGGTGAACGACGGAAGGAACAGATATGCAGTCCCTTGCTCTATGAAAAGGTCTTTCAAAGGTTGGCACAACTCCCATCAAGTGTCGAGCACCTCATTGTACTCCTTGGTGCGGCAACCCTTTTCCGTTGTCAACCATACCCGTTCCTAAAAATGCTAGAAAGGTATACCTATTGCTTACCCGCGTATGGTATTTTTGGAGACGGCACTCGAATCTAAGTTTAACCCACTCGTGGCACTGGGCCGCGTAGGGGGGCTGGGCTCGATCGGCATGTCTGGCTTTGTCAATAAATTTAATGCGGATGCGGAGCTGTTGGATGATCTAGTGTGTTTAATTTCATTGCTCGCTCGTTGTATTACTTCTAATTGCCCGATACTCAGAACGACCACTGGACGGCGCGCTCGCACAAAGTAGGTGGCATTTATACTCCTGTTCGTCGAAGACCCGAAATGACATTCCGTAGAGGGAGCGCAATTGGTTTATTGAACAGCTTCAGATCTTCGCCGGCCGGCAAAAGGTCAGAGTGACCTTTGTCGCAGGTGATGTGCACTGTGCCGCAGTGGGTGTCCTGAAATCCCTGAAAGAGAAGGGGAAACCAGAACTAGCGCCCGCAGTGGATCACCGATACATGCTAAACGTTGTGAGCAGTGAGTGGTGGCTGAGCTTCAATCCGCTAACCCCACTGATTACTTTACATAGGTGCCATAGTGAATACACCACCGTACGTTATTGCCTTCAATATAAGGGCCAGTTCTTATTTTAGCTGTAGACCAAACGGGGTCATCACTATGGTCTCCTCGCTCGCTACGAAGGTGCACAAAACCTTACACCACATCAACACTGACGAGACGATGGTGTGGTATACGACTACTGTTTACTAGTCAAATTTTCTGACCTTGAAATACACTGTGCAGCTGCCACTCTTCCAGACGGACACGAATGGCCAACCACGAAAACAGAAGTTTATAATGGGTCGGCGGAACTGGTGCAAGGTGGTTTGGGACCCTAGGACCGGCGACCTTGTGTTTGACTTGCGTATCGAGAAAGAAAAGGGCCTCGGTGAGACGGTCGGGTGAGTTCTTGAAACCAAATCTTGACGTACGCGAAGTATACTAAATGGCATTGTAGATATACCGTGCGGGCGCCACCGCCGGGTTGGTCACATGGACAACGATAATGTTTATTTCTACCCAAGTATACCCTAGGATCCCCCTTCGACCTGGTATTTATGTCAGACTGCTGTAAACATATTTCTATAACGTATCATCATTAGGTACTAGTTGGTACATTCTGGAGAGTGGGACATCTGCGAGGCTTCTACATTATATATAAAAATATGCGAATACAAATTGATATCAGTCTTGTGGATATATCAAGGGACCTCTTGGTAGCTATAAGGTGTCCCTCCTTGTCCATCCCCATTCTCAGGTTCAGCTTCCATATTATCGGAGTTATAGCCACTATGCCCCCCTTGGAATTCACCATTCGATGCATGTGTGGGTGCCGGTGAATGAGCAGCGCTTTCGACTTCACCGTCGCCATACGTGGTTCCATGCCGCAAAGGACTCGGGCTAGGATACCCAAACCCTAGCAGCCCCAGCCCGGAGGTAGAACGTTCTTCGTCCGCCCCTGCGTTCGCGTGCATCTGTAGTTGCTGTTGCTCTAGTGCTGCTACCTTGGCGCGTTTTCGTGCCTCAGCCTGTTGTCGCTTCTTGTTACGTTCCGCCTTTTTGGCCGCCTCCGCCTTCTCGTGTATTGCAGCGCGAGCTGCTTCCGCACGCGCTTCCTCCTCCTCGATTTCATCCAGTGCCCACTGTTCAGCCATGAACTCCGGGTAGCGCTCACATGCGGGACGCCACGTCCGCTGGGTACCTTCTTCTGTTTTAGTCCTTTCCACTTCAGGATTTGTAGGTGCCCTGCCGTCTAATAGTGCCTCAACATCATCAGGAGGGGGGTATTCGAAGTCTGGGCCGGGGTTGAGACGTACACACGCGTCATTGAAAAGGGAGATGAAGGGGTAATATCCGAGCCAGCCATCGTTGAACGGGTTCTCGCGATGCTCCTTGACGCCCTCGCGGGTGCGCTTCTTCTCTTTCGCCTTACGTTGTGTGTCGCTCTGCCGGAGTTGTAGATAATCGTATATGTCTTGGAATGCTACACCCTGACATTCCCCGTTGACAAAAAAGGCGATCCGCGAGCTAGGCAACGTTGACAGCGGACGCAACTGTGGCGCGTTGGACTTGGCTGCTGTGGACGGGCCTCCGCGTTCTGGCATTTTTGCGCCTTTTTTAGGGGCAGAGGGTACGGAGGCGGAACTGGTGGATTTTCCGGAATAGTCCATGAGGGAGGTCATCTCCTTCGACTGGGGGTACTCGAGGATTTCGAACACCTCTTGGCCTTTCAAATCAATCGGTATACGCTCGCGTTTGAGGTGTGCGGGGTCGTGCGGGTCGTTTTGATTGGCTTCTCGCCGTGGGGGGAGTGAGATATACATACCAATCACGTCACCCGTACCGTATGGTTTCCCGTACGGCCTTGGACGCGACAAAGTTACTTTGTCTCCCGTTTTGTCACGGTAGCCGTAACTGTACCCGTCAAGTCCAACTGGACCATTGAGTGGAGCCTCCCTCCGTGCCCAACCCAGTCGGACATGGCTCCCTTCGCGCCGCACGCTGTCAGAGTAGTGTTCCCCTCCGCCGTGGATAATTTTAACCTCCATGTACCACTGCCCTTCGACGAGAGGCGCGTTACATCTTGCACTCCTGAATCCTGTCCCACCCCGTAGACCTAGCCCGTCTTTTGTGACCGTGATGAATGGGCTGCGGTCCTCCCAGCTGATGCGGAAGGAGGTGGGGTTGCTCTCGATTGTTCGGCATGGTTGGGTGTAGCCTGGAGGGTTGATTCCAGCAGGTACGTAGCGAAAGCCGACACGATTTACGCCAACGAGGTCGGTTTTGAAGTATTCTGACGTGCCGTCCGCGACTGGTACAAATATTGGGCCGCGCGAAATAGAAAGGCGTGGTCGCGAGCTGAGATCGGCACGCGTAAAGAGAAGCCTAAGGTTTGTTTTCAGTGACTATGGGAAGATAGAGAGATGTAGAGCCGACTCTGGGGGGTTTGCAGACCCTGAAGCACTCCCGGGATCTGATGGTGCTGGTGAATTTGCCGTTGCAGGTGGGGGAGCTCGCTTGCGCTTGCGACCTTGGGGTGGCTGGGGTTGGGTTGACGTGGGTTGATGCGTAGACAGCGCAGACGAAAGGCCACTCTGCGAGGAAACATCGTCGGCGTCGTGTTCAGCAGGAGCAGGTGACGATACTGTCTCCGTCAACATGGCCGTAACGGTAACAAATTGACCCCGATCATCTTGTCTCTCACCACTGTTTCCTTTACAGAGATGACTGCTGTCCGGTAAGGCTATCATTATCTCTGGCTTATCGCGTAGCTCAGGCGTCGCGATCCAAAAGACGTATCCAGAAAGTATGTTACTGTCCCTTACCCTGCTACAGCGTACCGTTTATCAGGCCGCCAGGAACTGAAAGATCTGAAGAGCAACCCGCTCGACGTTGGTTCTCCTCCCATCCCTAAATCTCCACTGAAATGATCCAAATCCACTAGGGTGTAACGGCCGAGCCCAGCGAAGATAATATATTCGAGTGGTCCTGTACAATCAAGGCCGACGTGAGTAAGCTACATAAACACTGTACAGTTTATGACCATCCTTAGAACCGTCCTAGTCAGACTCACCATACAAGCATGGCACTTTCCGTTTTACAATGACCCTGCCCCAGAATTTTCCCTTCAAGGCTCCAATAGTGTGTATTACGCTCCGATCTGATGAAACTCACGAATCGAATATGTGAAGGTTACCTTCAAGACCAAGATTTACCACCCAGGGATCAACGAGGAGGGTGCCATCTGTGTTCCCGTGCTTCGAGATGAGGTCTGTCGCCTAATCGATGTATACGTCAATCAACATCATATGCTCATTCTTGCATTCAAGTGGAAGCCCAGTGTTTCTCTATCTACAGGTCTGTCTCTTGGCTGTTCGGGTGCCCACTACTGATACCATAGAACAGTCCTCGCGATCATCCAGGAGAAAATGAACAACCCCAGTGCAGACGACCCATTCGAGCCTGAGATCGCTGCGGTGCGTCACTGCAAACATGAATCACTGAAGTGTTTATTGAGTCTTGACACTGGATTAGGTTCTGAAGAACGACAAGGCGCGGTTTATGGCGACTGCGAAAGAGTACACGAAGAAGTAAGTTTTGTGTTAATCAAACGTTCAAACGTTGAACACTGTCAGGCACGCTATGGGAGGATGAGTAAGGAGAAAGGCAAAGCTGTATCGATCTACGTAAAGTGTAATGTATCTTGTACTTGGCCTTGCAATCTGTGGCAGTGTAAATGTGTGGGTTTGTTGAACTGATTTGTGATTTCGCTGGGTATACTACAAACGGTGGCGCGACGAACATTCAGGTGCAACGCCTGGGCAACAGTTCCGTCCAGTGTTTCCTTCTGTGTTCCTTCGTTTTTCGCTCTGGATGCTAGCATAATTTTTCACTCAATTCGACGATCTTGCAAAATTATATCCTTAAACTTACCCACCACCTCGTGTTCACCACGTTGCCTGTCGTTTCTCCCCATTTTCTCAATTGTCCCCACCAACGTGTATAAAGCAAGGAGTGTCACGATCCAGAGATGCATCGATTCCGGCAAGTTACCTTACTTTTTGGTCTATCCTTGGCTTACCGTTATCTCCACTAGCAAAAAGTCAGAAACCGCACGCAGCGCCCAGGTGCCTCCTGCCATCTCATCAGATTCTGAGGAGCCGCAGCAAGACAGCTCTCCTCAAATTCCCCTTCCCAACGATTTCAGAACGTCCCTGATTTTACCCGAGTAAGCCCTTGATTCCTACGAATACTTTCACAACTCATACACACACTCCTTAAGTCTTTCTCGTCGATTTTCCCTACTTCGCTCATCCTCTGGAGAACCTGTCGCACTTGACATATTGCGGAACAGGCTTGCGGACCAGAGGGCCCGAGGTGCAGCAAACCACATCTCCGAAGAGGAGGAGGAAATGATATTCGATACGTTGCGCAGTTTCCGCTCTCCGAGACCAGCCCCGCCAGTTGAAGAAAACCAAAATACGATGGACACGGAGGATTTCCGCCAATCTACAAGTACAATGCAATCGTCCCTCGCTCCTTCGGTAGCGTCAGTCACGTCATCACCTAGCGGGCGGAGCACACGGCGCTATAGCAATAACCTCTTCGGTTCTGGTCGCTTCCACGACTACAACTACATCAGGAGTGTGACGAAAAACGGGAGTGCGCGCACGAGCTCACTTACACCCACCGAGTCAAGCTATAGAGGAAACACATCTTCCGTCGTGGATAGCCTCAGACCAGTGACACCAGAGAGCAGTGGACCCTCTTCCTCGACACATTCGAGTCCCAATCCCAACGAGCACGCTTCCTCGGTCCGTTTGGCGCCGTTGGCGGCGCCTGTTCCATATGGGGAGCAGCTGCTCTCTGTGGCTGAATATCGTATCTCCAAGACGTTAGGTTCATCGGCGGCGAAGCGTGCTTCAATGGCTCTAGAGGAGGCTATTAAGGAGATTGAGGAGGAGGCGGAAGACGAGATCTTGATACAACGCACGATACCTGTCCCTCGCGCGAATGTAGAAATCCCTTCTCCTGTCGAGTCTGACCAAGTGCGTGGCATGACCTTTATCCTCTCTTACTGGGCTAATGTCTCTATCCTTAGAGAAGCTCTACCCTTTCGCAATCCTCCATATTTGAGGCAGTCATGGCTATATCCTCGGACAAGCAAGTTCAGAGTGACCCCGAGGTCATCGATAGACGCGCTTCCCCCGTTCCCTCCCGCATTCTTCCTGGCTACGTTCCTGGCATGCCCAGGCCTATGACGCCTCGCGACTTTGACTTGGAGGAGCAACGGTCCCACTCGACTACCCCCCGTGCTACCTCTCCCGCAGTTACGAACTTGGTGGACACTTCCGTTGCATCTATATCCAATTTATCTACCACCGGCCGCCTGCGAAGCAACTCATCAACATCACAGTCCGGTTCTAGATCACCAACCTCTCCTCTGTTTCTTCAACGTAGCCCTAACAGTGGGCGCTACACTCCCGAAGAAAATACCCGAGTCGAATTTGACAGCCCTCTCAACTCTTCTCTCCTCTCCCGTCGACGTCCCGCTTCTCCTCTTTCGGGACCGGCATACCAACCTATGGCTGTCTCTTCACGCCCCTCTACACCCTCAAACATTATTTGGACGCCAAACCGTGCACAACACCAACAACGGCCGTCTAGTGGGGGGCACAGTCGCAACGGCAGTACGGCCAGTGACAGCGGGACAAACTCCGACGTACACGGGGCTCA
Organism: Sphagnurus paluster; assembly: GCA_018282025.1. Lineage (NCBI taxonomy): Eukaryota > Fungi > Basidiomycota > Agaricomycetes > Agaricales > Lyophyllaceae > Sphagnurus > Sphagnurus paluster. Next base: position 20,430 of record JABCKI010000136.1, on the reverse strand, counting down.
TGGGGCGCACGAGCGATACACATCCGGGCCACGTCCAATGCGCTCTCCACCGCTACCCGACTCGCCCATCGAGGGTGCGAACTTTCCTATGGGCTCGTTCAGTTATGACCATAGCAGCAGTAGCTTAGCACTCGCCCAGAATGGCAACGTATCGCCGGAAATGACGCCCGCTGAGTTTGGGTCCCCGAGACGGCAGCCGCCGCGCTCGGTCACACCGACACAGAATGCAACCCGCTCCCCCACCTCACCTACCTTCCCAGACTATAGCACATCACCGAGCAGCAATCGCTCCTCTAAACAAAGCGTGCCTTCTGCCTTGGTTCCACCGCTCGTATTTTCCCCCCTTGTCAATTCGTCGCGTTCATCCCTGGCGTCCACCGGTTCCAGTTACCACACGTGGGAGGGTGAGGAGAAGGACCGTTCACTTTCGCTCTTTGGTGACCCCGACATGTTGCAGCCCGTTTGGCATGACCTCTCGGCGTCGTCTACTTCGGTTGCGGCAGGGAACTCTTCACCGGACGAAGACTGGAAACCGGAGGAAGTTGTGGCGCGGATAGCGGGGCTCAAGAAGTCGGACTTCATTGCCATCCAGGAGAAGTTGCTCCATGCCAAAGACGCAAAGGAGAAGGACAAATATGAACCTACGATGGATAGGGCGGCTTCAGCACTCAGAAAACGCAGGCCGTCGACATCGCAATCTCACTATTCCGTCGGCCCCAGAGTATGTTCATCTCTTATCCTCTATCTTATGTTTATAAAGAAAACTCTTCTTCACAGGTTGCTAGTCCTCCACCGCAAGTCCAGTCACCAGTGAAAACGTCCCCTGTAACCAAGGCGGAACAGTCACCTTCCGCCATTGAGACTAATATAGTCGCTTCTCCTAGTTTCCCTCGCGAAAGAGAAATTTCTCCTACTACGCGCCGGAACAGAGATCTTGCTCAGGCACTCTTCGGGCGAGAAGAAAATGAGAGCGGTAGTACATCGAAATCCGAGTCGACCGGCCAAACAGCCCAAGAACTAACTAAACCAGTCACTACTAAACTTGAAACACAAAGCTCCAGCTCCACTCTTTCGCCATCTTTCTCAACACCTTATCAACAATCGAAGAACCCTTCGGTACCGCGAATCCCGCAAACCCCTCAGGAAGAGGAGGAACTGGCTCGGGAAGTGCAAGAAAAAATCAAGGCTGCCACGCAACTGCTCAAGCCCGCAAACGGGAATCACTCCCCCGATCCCCAAGCTACTATCTCCCGGAAGCGCATCAGCCCCAGTCAGATCTCCACCCCCCATCTCATCTCTACCTCCACGAGCATCGTTGACACTGTCCCCATTAAATCTACCTCAGTTGCACCTACAACTAGCTCGGCTCCTTCCAAGATTGGTTCTCGATTCAAAAAACTGCGTGGGACGCTTCGGGCAAAGAATCCTCTGCCTAATGGTGAAGATGTCTTCGATCCACAGACACCCTCCGCGGTACAGGCGGCCCATTATGACCCTACACGCCTAAAAGTGCCGACGGGCTCTCCTGCGACCGCTGGTGCTACCGAAACCAGATATAAAGTGCCCGTACCCAGCCCGCCGGCGTCAGCAGGGCCAGGTCTCAAGGGATTTATGGCAAGGTTCCGTGGCAAGCGTCCCGCGGCTGAACTCTCGGTTGAGTCTGAGCGACGCAAATCACCACAACAACAGTCGCCTCAGCCGCCATCGCCCCTACCGACATCCCCACCCGCGACAGCGCCACCAGGTAGGACGTTCACGCAGCCACGTACTTCCCCTGTAGGACGCAAACCTGCACCTGTCGAGCGCCCGGAGAGCCCTCAAGCCTCAGCGTCGGCTCCCCCGACCAAGACGGTCTACGAACAGTCTGCCTCCACCGAACCTGCAGCCACAGATTCTTCTGATCTAACAGCGTTACGCCAGTTCCTGGAAGCAGCGAACAAGATTGGGATAGACCAAGGGGATTTGAATGCCTTACTTGCACGGTCAGGCTCTACTTCCAAGGCCGATTGGGCCGCGCTAGCCAGAAGTAACTCCGCCGTTCGACCAGGAGCTGCCAGTCCTGTCGATTCCACCCGTCTGGCGCCTGCTAACCGACGCCCGAGCATAGACGATCAGAGCATGAGGGCATTGACGCCGGATACCAAAGGGCTTCAAGATCGTGGCACTGGCAGGCCGAGTGTGGATGCAAGATCAACACGCGACAAAGCCGTCTCTAGACAAGGTTCTCGTCGACAAGCCGATCACACACGCCGGCCACGCGAGGGCAAAGGCGGTGACACCGCAGTGGTCAGGAAGACGATCATTGTGCCTGACACAAACATGACTGCAGAGGAGTTGGAAGTCTTCATGGAGAAGAGCTGGCCGCGGCGAAGGGCAAGCATGGTTTCCACCTCAGGCCGCTCCGTTCATGAACGTAGCCCGACACCGCGAAGCCCAACGCCCCCACTGCCGCGATCGCCCACACGCAAGCGGTTTTCCGACGATGGGTCTCCGCCTGTCCCTAATCTCCCCGCGGGGCTTGGGAACTCCCTGGCTGTGCCATTGGTAACAACCAACGGGTCTATTGAGAAATCAAACTCTACCTATGATTCGCTGTGAGTTGTTCCGTGTCCTTCGTATAACTTTATGTTTCTGATACGCGTTTTCCCTATATTAACAGTTACGACATGTATGCCGGCGAAAGTCGATATCCCAGTGCAACTCCGAATGAGCCCGGGCCGTCACGAATTCAAGATGACAGCGCGCTCGCCCCCGAATCTGGCGCTGCTGTAGAGCTTATACACCTCGCCAATGGTGAGACTATATGGTGTGTGATACTTTTCTTTTTTTAAATCATCATTCTGATCGGGGATTAGGAACATCGTGAATGGATTGCGGGAGGATGACGATGATGATGCCTCTATCTATACGAAGCGCACGAGCTATGCGTCTGAGTATAGTCCACGTGGCACGAACGATGGCGGACTGCAGATCTTCGTAAAGGAACACGGGCGTTCAAGCTCCAAAGGCAGCGGGTCGTCATTTATATCAAGGAAGAAACCTCAAGGGAAACTACGGCCCGAGACCAAGGTATGCTTTCAAATTGTTATCACCTCATCATGGACTCGTAGTTACGCGATACACGCCTAGGTCTTCTATAGTGCCACCGAGGGCATAGGTCGCCTCATCCAAGAGCTTTCACAGACGATGGAAGCAGGGTCCTTTAATGTTGTCCCTCGTCCAGGCCATTCTGCTTCCTCATCCCTATCGACCAGTGACATGACCTGGACCGTGGAGGAGCAGCTAGACGAGATGATGAACCGAGTACGAGCACAGTGAGCAAAATAATCTAACATTAATCCTATTTCCACACCATTTCGTCGGACATATTTTATGGTCATCTTACGTGCAGTCTTTTTTGATTTTTGCATTGCTTTCGTGGTATATATAAGCCTTCGTAAATATTCGTCCCGATACTAGTGGAGAGGTTAAATATGCGTCCGTGGTCCGATAATGAAAAGCCATTGAGCCCAGATCCCAATGCAAAGACTCAAACCCCGTACAAGTCTATCCATCGATTCAGACAAAGTGCAAGCAGGGCCTCAACCAAAAGGACGTCGTGGTTGAAGGTGTATTGCAGGAGCCCATGCGAGGGCCCGACAACGGTTGTCTGTGAGTACCGGCGGAAGGCTGCGATCTGAGTATTGTGCGGAGAGTAGAGCTGGGGGGAGAGGGGGTTTGTCGCATAAAAAACGGGAGAATAATGGGCAAGCTTGACCCACATCGTAAGAAGTTGTATTATCTAGGCGTTGTCGCCATTCGTATCGCCTCCCGTCTGCTGATACGAAAGCCCGAGCGCTAGGAGAAATATCGGAGACATGTTACAGAGGCTCATCTTACAAGGCACGAAGGAAATGCACTTATTACTGGAGCCAGGTAGTACGAGATGGGACATGGGAAGCTGGCGCGACCCAATCGTTGCGCTACCCAAGTGATTACCGGGGCTCCATTCGAGCCTTGCGCAGGCCTCTTTATTATTCCTGTAGAGCTTGAATCAAGGATCGGTGAAGGCCAAGTTTGGAGCATACAGGAGTCGTTACCGTGGTGCGAGTGTGGGGCATCATCATGCCTCGTTCTGGGGTCTCGAAGCAGAAGTAGACGGGTTTGGTGTCTTCGCCTATGATAATACAGCATCGGGGGTCATCTCGGCCAGTAAAGAAGAGGTCGTAAGTGGTAAGAGACATAGGAAAGTAAAATGAAGCCTTGGGCATAAATCTAAAGTCATGCTTGCGTTCTTATAACATGGACTTTTTCGAGCCTGGCTCCCGTGATTCGCGAGGTTCGGTCCATGGGAATTTTGCCGCTCGTGGCGCAGGAAGAGAAGATGGTGTGTGTGGGTGAGAGCAGGAGTTACAGATGATGAAAATAAACCTGCAAGGTGAAAGTAGACCAAGTCAAGGCTCAAAAGAGTTGTTAATCGGGAAGTCATGTCAAAATCGCCACTGCCACTAAAAGTTTAAAACCCAGTGGAAACACCCGGAACTATTCCATAAATGGAAGTACACAGCACGTGCTGGACACGGAACCAACTCTCGACGTTCGCGGCCAAGAAAAAACATCAAAATTTGAACATAAGCACCGGCTAGATATCAGAAACGCCTTCTATGCATTCACCTTCCACAACGTCCGCTTGCGCAGTTTGCGTGTGATGTGGACCGAGTTTCCTACGCCATTCCCACCCCCAAACGCCAGTACCACCGTCTCTTCAGCACCAGAACCTCGTGCGATTCCACGCTTACGCAAGTCGATCGCCTCTTTCGCAAACTTGAAACGGGCTTGGTCGGAGCCTGTAGGGTCTAGGCTCACAGCATGAGTGAAGGGTTGGGAAATAATAGGCGATCAGGTACACACCTACGCGGAAACTCGGTGACTCCACCGCAGTCTTGAACATATCGAACGGCACCCGCGAATAGATTTGCAGGAGGACGTCGCGGCCATGAGATTTCTCCGAGGACGCGTGCTGTACCTCGAGGATTTCGGGGAGTGTCACCACGAGGAAATGCAACACGTCATCCTTTAATCTCTGTGCGTAAAGACCAAAGATCGAAGTCTGCGAGTGCGAAAGGTCGTGCGTCGTAGATCCATCTGCTTGCGATGGGATCGAGTCGATAAACTCTACCCAGGCGCCAATGGTGTCGACTGATATTGATTGTCTACATGCTTCGTACGAGTACCTGCAAAGGTCGTCCATCCCACCAAGGAGGCACCCAGCTGCCAGCACCGCACGAGCGTTTTGAGGGCTAATTAAGTTGAGAGAAACGGCAGAGTAAAGGTATCCCAGCGCTGAAATACGAGTGTCAATTTACCAGGATTCGTTTAGGACATGGATGATAAATACCTATCGCGAAACCCTACAAGTCCGAGGAGTTAAACTGGCAATCGGCAATGAATCAGACATATACACGTACTTCTTCAGTGACCTCCGGCTCCTGATCCAGGTTGACATAGATAACGCGCTGGGCGCCAGATTGCGGGGACGTGGACATGAGGTGAGCCAGGAAGGGTGAGCGCGACAGGATAATAGCATGTAATCGATATACATTTTGGTGTACGTGCTGCAACAGGTAGGTGAGATAGTCCGATCGGGAACATGCACAGTGGTGGCACATACGAGAATGGTATCCGCGTAGTTCTGCATCAAGTACATTTTCAGCAAGCACTCAGCAGAGTCAAAACGTGAAGGCTTACGCCTGTCTGGAATCCGGCGTGGTACAGATGGCTCACGATTTCCTCGTTGTGATTTTGGTACGAAGGTCTAATAAGCAAAATTCAAATAAAGTCAGTCAAAATCCTTGCCACATGATGTCCGATGTATGTCGTCTGAGCGAGATTGCATAGACGACAGAATTGTGACTAAGTACTCACTGAGAGAACCCGTTGGCTGGGTATTCCGAAGTTTGGGAGCCTCTTAAGCTTACTTCTGAAGATTCCAGACCAGCTTCAGAGTCATTATGTGGGGTTGCTCCATTTGAATGCACGACGCGGCCGTTTACTGAGCCTGATGATGAAGGAAGGGAGCTCATATGGAGAATGTATACAGACGAGGATTTTACGGATAGCAGAAAAGCAACAAGGGCTGAAATATCAGTACAATGCAGAGAGAGTTGAGATGGAAGTGAACAAAGATGTCCGTCACAGGAGTGCGTGACTGTGAGTCACGCCCCCCGTCTTCAAAGCTGCCTCGCGGAATCCGTTTCTATCTACTACAACGCCATACGTCTCCGGGGAAGGGACCATGGACACGAAACTGGACATTAGGTTGTTTTCTATCCCTTTATTAACGGCAGCATCACCACGGATGGGGTCGTAGGTTGGTGGCGGGGAATTGTACACCTTTTTGGTGCGTTCTAGCTCGCCAGAAGAGCCATCGCTATCGATTTGAATCTGTGATCCGCAATTATATTATGAATGGATTTTTATATAGATATAACTGAATTTTCTGACCATATGTGAACGATCAGAGGCGAATTGTTCAAGAAAGATGTTATCCGGTACGATCCTGAAGAGACTGATGTTATACTGTCCTCAATCATCCAAGTACTTACACCAACCATAATTGCTTACCTCTCGTACTCTGACGGAACTTGGTGAAAAGTTTCATTGAAATAATCTAGTGGTTGACCGTTAGCATTATGGGATCTGCCTATGTTTGTAAAAACAACATACGTTCGTGAGTGCACGGCAGCTCGAGTTGGGTATCGAAGTCATAGATCCAAGAGCAATTATTATGCGACTCTCTGGGTGTCGAATGGGACTCAGGGCATGATTTGGGGCGTAATAAGAGGACTACATGATAATCCCAGATAACAGGGTAACGTGGCTCCCTAGCGAGCTTCTGGTTCCATAACGCGACCTATTGAGATTCAGAGACTTCATTCGAGGTGTAGATACTAATAAAAAAAACAAGCATCTAACCGTCTTGGTGAGGTTGGAGATGAAAACTATGTCGATCGCCCACCTCGAGATGACATTGGGATCTGCGTTGAATCTATGCGCCAGGAGATATATATTTTCCTCGCAGTAGCAACTTGTATATGGGGTATCTGGCAGCGCTGGTGGGATCATTTGTATCCCGAGAATGAAGTAATTAAAACCTGGTGCGACTAAGGCGGGATATTGATCTTAAAAGTAGTATGTTGGGCTCGCGGATGTCAGACAGTAAGCTGCAGTAACTTTAAGGCCTGCCGACACTTTTATTCTAGATCTTCAGATTTCTCATATGAGCTTCCGATGATAAAAAAGAAGCGCCTAGGTCCGTGAAATACGGGCACGGACGTTTCTCGGGCCGGCGCACAACCCGATCACAGGTGCTCTGAGCACTTGAGCATCAAATGCAAGTCATAAAACCACACTCCAACTTGGAGTCCAAGACGCGACCTGCAATTACTTTCTCACAGTAGTAGTATCATGGAGCCACGGGCAGTACTTAGCCTTTTCTTTTTCATAATACAGTAAACTGCAGATGAACCACCAGCTCAATAGTCACTTATCGAGCTCCGGCCGGAACAACAGAGGCACCCTACAACATCTTGCGACATGTATTAGTGGTATATCGGAGGACGTCTACGTAGAACACCGTTAGCACACGACTAGAGGAGACAACCGCGAAGGGGCTCACAGTGGGTATAGATAATTCATTAGTGAGAAGAGAAGCCGTGAACGTCATGATCTTTGCGCATCAAGAATGAAGGATGCCGACGGAGACTTCTTTTTGAGAACCAGATCAGGCGATGATGTTTCCTGTCTAAAAGGCACAAATATGTGTCTCGTAGAAGGCGGCTGGGACGGGGACGGAGGAAAGCGCCTAGGTGAGGGGGCATTGATATGTGGGGAACTCTGCGGGGAACCTGCGGGGGGCGATGAGGGCGATGCAGACGTTCCCGGTGAGGAGGAAGGGGACGTCGAGGGGAAGTGTGAGCGCCCTCGTGGGGATGGTATGAGTATTGGATACTGCGAGGGCATGGGGGGTTGTGGGATAAGGCCAGAGCCGTTCGTGAACGGGTGGGTCGCGAACGGGTCGAATGTGGCGAGGACTGAGTGTGTCATTGGTGCTGTAGTGGATGCGAGTGGGGAGGAATTTATTATTGGAGCTTATAAGCAAATATATGTCCCATCCGAAATCGGCCTGGACCCCGGAAGGTAGCTCGGATAGTGTTCGACGCAGGCGGAGTTGCGGGAAGCCTCGCGTGTCACATGCGTTTCCCCGCAATGCTTAGCGGACCCACAATTTGGCGGGATAAATTTCGGGACAATAACACATGCGAAAGCGATGCTCGCCGACGCGCGCAACAACTAGTTTTGCAATGATCTTGTTCTCTCGACATGGGCAGACATGTTTTATTTCTTCCTTCTCTCTCCTGAAGAGCATTTGGTATATTCTTGGTCAAGTCACCCTGAGCATGGACCAGGTGGGAGTGTCATCAGATCATGACCTAAATGTCCAAAGTTTATCAAGTACCCTGCAGTTGCCTTCCAAGACGTGCCCCTGTAATCCAGACCGCGGTGACCTGCAAACAGGACGGAGCGTGATCAACGCTATTTAGACCAGTATGGACCTTTTGCCTGCTACAAAATTACAATTGACGTGTACAATTCATGAGTGACTTGACGCGAAGCACATCCCTGGCTCGTGCCATGTTGTACTCTATTCATTTGAATGATCCTAGTAGAAAATTTTGGATTGGCAGCAATTTTTCGACAAGACTATCACATCGCGTACGCATAGGCGAAGTCATACCAAACTTAAAGTGATATGCGGGGAATCGCGGGGGCAGTTGAGACAAATCGAGTGAACAGAACTCTTCTTAGTGGGACAGGTGGATGTGACTGATTTCAGGATAGCCTCAAGAAGTACAACTCTGATCACCATCGCCGCTGGAATAACTGTTTAGGAAAGCCAAGAGCGTACATTGTGTATGCATATTCGCAGGGCTGAGCAATGACTTCTCGTGCCGGGGAAATGCATGCAGGGAATTGCCCGATCGGTATTATATGTTCGACAAGAGACAGGCTGCACTACCGAGCTGCCTTCTGACATCGTGGTAATCGACATCATGAGCTGGAAGAGTGAATGAATGATGAGATACAGGTACAGGCCGAATGGGAGAACACGTACTGTCTTCTACTTCTCCCCAACGCTCTATTTGACTACATACCTCGACCGTCGCGGCCAAAGCGGCTTGCTCTACCGTAAGGTGTCCCTTCACTAATGCTAACGCGATGATGAAGGATTTTGTGGAATACGTTGCGCGTTCCATAGCTGGAATACCAGGATTGAGCTGGAGGATAGGGAGAGGTTGTACATTCGATACTCACCAGCCATTTGCCATTGGTCAAACTCGGAAATTACATTTCTGAGTTTCTCCTTGGTTGCCTCAGGCTGTGTGCTAAACAGCAGAGATTCTGCCTTATTGATTTCAACACCAAAAGTCGTACGCGCCCATTCTAACAATGGATCCCAGTGTTCTGACTGCAGTCGCTCTAACTGGGGAGGATAGTCCTGGTAGAAGCTGAGAGGGTATAAGGCGAGACGCCACGCGAGAGAGCAAAATCAAGGCTAACTCACCAGATGGTATCCGTGTCTATATATTTTAACAACGCCTCTTGGACTTCTGTGCGCGTTGTCTGTTCACCAAGACCGTCTACAGCTCTTGAGGCAATTGAGGTCTACGGAGCGTTAACAGTGATAGAAGCGCCAAGGCAAGTTTGAACCACGTACTGCGGGAAGCGCGTGCGGTTTCAGAAGGGTCTCTTGGTGGTCCCATTCGGCAGCAATAAGGGAAGCAAGAAGGGATTTGTTTCCCGGCAGTGCCAATACTTTTCCAGAAGGCGTTTTCAGCGCGCGGCCATCGAGAGTCACTGCCAGGGAGGAGCCACGTCTTTCCACTCCGACTTTGTCCCAGAAACGTTTCATGGTAGCCTCAGCGCCTGCTCTCAAATAGTAAGGACATGACGCAAGAGGGTGAGTCCGAGGTTGACATACGGTTGGTCTCTGAGACCGCAGGCCCGTCCTGTGCGATAGTGGAATTCCATCTCACACAAAGTGCTACGCGAGGGCGCGTCAGAGATGTTGCAACCCAACGGCTACAGGCTGTGCGACTGAGTTGTACAGTGAGCATTTTGGAGACGTGACGTCGCGGCCAAAAAAGTTGATGCTTCTCCACGTGATAGGCGATCAGTTTCGCGTCAGGTTTACTGTAGTTGCTCATCTGAACATCCACACCGAATCCACACCATGCCTGCGAGAAAGTCACACGACAGACCTCAGGCTACTATATCTGCCTTTTTTCAGCCCTCGCAAAGGTCCTCCTCTGGAAAGAGAGCTGCGTCACCTATCCACATTGATATGTCAGACGAAGACGAACGTCCTGCAAAGAAGGCCAGGCGGTCTGAGACGGCTTATCAGTCACCGGAACCTCTAGCATTGTATCGGGAAGGACCTGCTAGTCAACGGCGCTTTAATGGAGCATCTCCAGACAAACTTGAATCAAGTTTTCCACCAAGGCAGCGAACTGACGCAGAGATCGCTGCCGCTCGAGAACGACGCGAGGCTTTTAAGAAGAAACTGCTCTTAGACAACAACCCTTTCCTCCGAAACAGATCTGTTCAACCAGAACCAGAACCAGAATCGCACAAGGCGCAGGGTGCAGACAGTACAGATGAGGACTCCGACAATGCATTCAAAGAGCTTAGTCTTATGTTCTCAAATACATCCAAGGCTAGAGGGAAAACTAAAAAAGCCGTCCCTGCAACTGCCGCAAAGAAAGTCAAAAACCCTCCGGTACTTGGCCCAAGCGGTGAATCCTACACGCCACTTGAGATACAGGTAACTTAACGCAGACTAAATTGAGTTGAATTTAGCTTATGCCACTCTATACTTTTAGGTTTTACAGTTGAAGTCAGAGAATCCTGGGACTGTTCTTATGATTGAAGTTGGATATAAATACAAGTTCTTCGGAGACGACGCGAAAGTGATCTGAATACCTTTTGAAACTTTTGACTCAAACTAACAAACAGTCTAAAGGTGGCAGCGAAAGAACTTGGTATGGTGGCATTCACTGATCGAAACTTTGTGGTTGCTTCGATCCCCAGCCACAGGCGGGATATACATCTCAAAAAGTACGAAGACACTAAAATGTTGTTCAACATTCGTGTTTACTGACCCGGATCGTTTAAGTCTACTTTCAAAGGGTTACAGAGTCGGAATTGTCAACCAAATTGAGACCGCTGCGCTCAAAAAGGCGAGTGACAACAGGAGCGGTCCATTTGGTAGAAAGCTTGTGCACCTATATACAGCAGCAACGTAAGCAGCAGTCCCTATCATCAGCTGCGACTTGTTAAATATTTCTAGATATGTGCACGATATCGACTCGGTCGATGACCTGGAACGATATTCGCCGCCCCCGTTCCTATGTCTCATAGAAGAAACTAAACCGGGTACCACAGGGGAAGTCTCAGTCGGTATGATCACGATATGTCCAAGCACGGGCGATGTCGTCTGGGATGACTTCGAAGGTAAGATATGAAAAAAGCAAGACCCGAACCTACGGTAATAATATTTCAACAGATACCCTCATGCGTATTGAACTTGAGGTAAATTTTTATAACTCCTTTTCAAAGTTCGATAACTCGAATAATATGGATAAAGACGAGACTTGTTCATACACGACCAACCGAGTTACTTCTACCGAAGAATGGACTTTCTGCCCCAACTACGAAAATGTTAAGCCACTTTACTGGGTCGGTATACCGCATTCCCTTACTTCGCTGGTAATGCTTACCGCTGTCGTATGCAGTACCTCTTCCTCCGGGGACAAAATTCGGATTGAGCATTTTGAAAAGGCCATGTCGTATGTGGATGCCTTTCAACTTGTTTCGGACTTTTACACGAATAAAACCAAGGCAGCGATAGCATCTGAGAACTTCAAATCTGGTATTATCTACGTGCCGTCGCTCCATCTATCTGATCTCACTTTTATCACCAGGCAGGCTAATGGCCGAGGTTGCTGACTTTCCCAAGAGAGTAGTAATCGCCCTTGCTCACGCGATACAACATCTATCCTCTTTCAGCATAGCAGACGCCTTTCTAGAGACACAGTTCTTTAACAAGTTCACAACCAAGGCGCATATGCTTCTCGCTGCCAACACTCTGACGAATCTCGAAATTTATCGCAATGAGACGGATCAGAGTGTGAAGGGCTCGCTTCTGTGGGTGCTTGATAGAACGAAAACAAAATTTGGTGCGAGGTTGCTCCGAAGCTGGATTGGGCGACCGTTGGTAGATAAACGGCAAGCTGAGCCTACTTTGTAACCGGATCTTGATTGATTTAATGTTTGCAGAGTTCTGCAGGATCGTGTTGATGCCGTGGAGGAGATTATTGAAAGTTCATCTGGGAAGCTTGCAACTCTTCGCCAGATTCTGCATAGACTTCCCGATCTCGCAAAAGGGCTTTGTCGAATTCAGTATGGTCAGGTTTGTTGCGATTGTTATCGTCCATATTCTACCACGGTGAACATCGAGGTCTCTAGTGCACGCCAAAAGAATTGGCAGCTCTTCTTCCAGCATTCAATAAGATTGCTCTCGCTTTCGACCAAGTTGGGGCCCCTGCTGACGTTGGATTCAGGTCAAATCTCCTGAATGAGATCATATTTTCGTTACCAAAGCTCAAAGAGCCGTTGAAGGGACTTATGGATGCGGTTATTCTGAAAAAAGCTGCAGAAGACAAAAAGGCTGAGATGTGGGCTGAACCAGAACGTTACCCCAAAATTACTGACGCGGAGATGGTATATTTTCTTATTCCCTGATCTGTTTAGGCTGCTCTAAGATATGTTTCAGGCGATTCAACATGTAGAGGTGGAACTTGATGATCAACTAAAAGCTAGTGAGTTCTTCGTCTCGAAGCACGGAGAATGTCCATAAGGATTGGATCCAGTCAGGAAACTGTTGAAGATGCCATCGTTGAAGTGGACAAGTGTGATGGGTGACGAGGTAAGCTATCCCCTTTGATATCCCTATCCTGTCACTGATGATATTTAAAGTACCTCGTTGAAGTGAAGAAAAGTGATAACAGACCGATACCTGATCACTGGGTCAATCACTCCAAGTAAGATTATCTTTGATCTATGAAATTAATTTTTGAAAGGGTATGACGTAGGACCAAGTTTTATGCTCGGTATCAGCCCCCGGTGGTTAGACAAAAACTCGAGGAAAGATCACAATACCAGGAAACGCTACAGGTAATTCAACTTTGTTTTCGTTCTATCTTCCGTTACGCTCATGTTATAATCAACCAAGGCAGAGTCAAACGCTGCGTTTTCTTCATTTCTTGAGGAAATTGCATCAAACCACTACAGCATTTTGCGTGACGCTGTCAATAAGCTGGCAATTGCAGATTGTTTATTGAGCCTCGCGCTGGTAGCTTTGCAGGAAAACTATGTCCGTCCAACCTTCACCGATGATGATTCATTGGAAATAGTTGACGGACGGCACCCCATGGTTGAGGCGCTTAGGCCTGATCCTTTCGTTGCCAACACCATTCTGATGGGTGGCTCAAAACCCAGAAGCAAGATCATTACTGGTCCTAACATGGGAGGGTGCGTTGACTGCTGCTTAATGATTTTATAGATTGATTGACGCCTTGTGTTTAGCAAGAGCTCATGTGTTCGGATGATTGGCCTAATTGCTATCATGGCGCAAATTGGAAGCTATGTACCTGCGGCATCAGTAAAGCTGGGATTGCTGGATTCCGTTCTCACGAGGATGGGCGGTATGTTCACAATCTCTCTCCATGATACAAGATTATAATTTTACACACTAGCCTCCGATGATTTGGCTAGGGGTCGGTCTACCTTCATGGTTGAGATGTCTGAAACTAGCGAAATACTTCACTCTGCAACCAGCAAGAGCTTGGTGATACTTGACGAGCTTGGACGGGGAACTTCAACATTTGATGGTGTCAGTGATACTAGTTTGAGCTCTTGAAGTCGCTGACTTTTCGACAATCTTCAGATGGCTATTGCCGATGCTGTCATGCAGGAGTTGGTAACAACCACGAAGTGCAAGACACTTTTCATCACACATTATCCGCTTGTCGCTTCCAACCTTGAAAGCCAATATCCTCTAGAGGTTGAGAATCTGCATATGGGTTACGAAGAGGATTCTCGCATCGACGGGACACGTGAAATCACCTTTCTCTATCGCCTAACTCCCGGAATGGCATCGGGTGAGTGAATTTTGCACTCAAGAACATTCCAGAGAGCACTTATTGTACTACGCAGAATCATTTGGTATCGAATGTGGTCGTCTTGCGGGACTTCCAGAATCTCTCTTGATAGTCGCCGCTGAATCAGCTTTGAAACTCCAGGCCAGCGTCAAGGATCGCACAAGACGTAACAGGTCATTTCATAACCCTTGAGAATATCCGTTGTGACATGGCACTGATTTGTCTTTAAAAAAAGGATTTTCAAGGGAGTGAAACTTATGACTGATTACTTAGGAAGTAATGGAGCCATTTCTTCAGCACGACTACAAGAACTGCGGGCCGTCGCAAAGTCGGTCTTTGATTATTCAAGAGAAATTGCTTAGGGGTGAACCTGCCAAGTAGTGTCCTATGACGTGTTAACGTTCTTGAAAACATGCGATGGACAAATCAATATATATATACAGAAATTTATCCAATATAGAGCAATGATCATGCAAAGGATAATCGGGACAGGAAAGTAGTCCCATTGAAGTAAAGATACTAGCTATTATCCGTTTTGGCCTTTTTTCGTTTCGCCTTCTTGACAGCTGATATAACATTCCCTGTCTCCACAATATCCTCTGCCTTTCTTTTTGCAGCCTTGCCTTCAGCCTTCACCTGTGTTTTATCGGATCCCACCGGATTTAAGAGGCGAAGAATCTCTTCACACATCTTCTTGAGGCCGGGAGATTTCTTGGAGCGGTCTGATCCTTCCAGACGGCCGGCAACTATCCGCCACGAATCAGGTTGCCATACGTCTGCAGCAGAGTCCCGATCTATGCGCTGCGTTTGGCGCGTCGCCAAAAGGACGAGTTTGAACACATCCTTCAGATGTGCCGCGGTGAGGTTGTTCTTTTCGTCACAGGCACCAATGACCGCGTCCAGTAGTGACTTTCGAACGAGTTTCATAAAGGACATTACTTCGGAGGGGTCAATGGTACCCTGGTGTGGAATTAATTTAGCTGTGCGAAGAAGATATTCCAAGACTTACCATAGCCGGGAGCTGCCCAATAAGTGTATCCAGTAGCTGGTATGCTTGACTTTGCCGGTAACTGTTGACAGCGCGCCCAGACAAATCAAGCAGCTCATGGCGTAGGTTCCATGCGGATGTAGGACAGCGTCGAATGAAATCTTGAAAGAAGTTGGAATTTAAGGCTGAGTTTTTCCGGGTTAAGAAATCAGCCAACGATTGTTGATAGGTTTGAACAAGGGGTTTCTCAGAGTTCATATGGACCAAGATCTTCGAGAGGTAAAGACTGGATTGGCTAAGAGTAGCAAGCATATCCGAGGAGTGAACTTTGCGAGCTCGGGTATGGATGTCGGTTATGATAGCTGTCGTTAACCCCACGTCCGCGGTTGTAGGAATATCCTTGGATTTTGCAATGCGCGAACGAAGTATGCCTTTGGCCTTGTCGGAAAGTTGGCGTTCATCGAGGCCAGAGCCGGCAATTAGGTCAATTAGAGGAGGGATGAGGCGGACGACGCAAGGGTTAGATGCTTGCCTCTTAACAAAGGTATCGACTAGGTCAAGTACACGGTTTTTGAAGTGGGTGGCCTCCCGCTGGACATCGACACCTGAGGCAGGTTAACGACAGCATAACTAAGACAGTGGTGTTTAATAGACTTACCTTTGCTTGTTTTCTTCTCGTTCGCCCGTGTTCTGAAAACTGCAGCAAGCTGTTCATCAATCGCCATCATTTGATCGTCATCCATAAGTTCTTCCTCTTCGTCCGTTTCACCCGTGGCAGCCTCAATGCCGTTAACTCGGAGTGCCTCTTGAATCTTTCTCCGTAGCTCGACATCCTCCTCCTCCTTGTTATCGTTGTTCTCGTCCTCGTCATCGTTACTCTCTTCGCTCGCACTCTCCTCAGAAACGGTATCCATTTCATGGCCATCTTTTTCGACGTCATCCATCTCCTCATCGTCACCATCCAACAGCTCCCTTGGATCACGGCGCTCCAGTTGCTAAGAATTTTTGAGGTTTCTGGAGTGTGTAGTAAAAGGGTATTCATACCGTGACAATTAGATCAATGGTGGACTCCTGAACAGCGCCGGAGATTAGTGCGAAGACCTGGTTCCCGATGATACGCAGATAGGCAGTAGATGTTTCAAGGAAGCCAATGATAGTGTCTACAAATACGTCAACAGGCTCGGGCGTAGCTTCCTCCGTCTCCGCAGCGGCCGACTTTCGTCCTCGTTTGCCCTTTTTACCCAGAGGGAACATACGGGTAGCACCATCGATGCATGCCTAAGGGTATATTACAAAAATATTCATCCACCGAAATTGAAAGGATGAGACCCACCTTTAAGGCATCCGTGTCAGCTTCATCCTCGTGTGCACAGTACTGCTGCAGGACGGTGGCCGATAAAAGCAATTCAGCGCCTTTTGCTACTTCTTGCCGCTCGTCGGTGACCTGCGAAAGAAACAAAGTTGTTGTTATTCCCTTGAATATTTGGGCTCTGATCCACATACTGTCTGAAGTTGCGCTACAAGGTCCAGCGCCTTCCTACATAGAAGCAAATCGTCTCCGTCGAGAGGATTCTGCAGAGAGACATGCTTTTTATCTTCTTCAAGAATTTTGATTGTTTGAAGAACTTTGGACAACCAAAACTCTCCGTCAGATGCGACTGATGGGATTTTGGATGATCTTTCTCCAGATTTAACAAGACTTGTCTGAGCATTCAAGTCGCCAAGACAGCTAAGTAGCCGAATGCGACAGGCCAGACGTAAATCATCCGAGAAAATGGGGTTGGGTATTGAGTGAAGCTTCAGAAAATATGAGTAGTGCACGAGAATTTGGGATTTTTTAAATAATAAAATAACTTACAGCGATAAAGGGACTCTTCTCGGATTTCTTTCGAATAGTAAATAGTCCGTGGATAACAAGCCAGTCTAGGATGGACTGAACCCATTCATCATTTTTGGGAATCGTGCCGCTGCGAATCAAGGCACCAAGTTGCTCGATGATCCACGCGCGGTGAGTGTTTATCGCATGGACATCTTCGCTATAAGAAATATAAGAACTCGATTCTATCAAGTAGGTTGTGTAAACACACGTAGATTGGCCGGCTGGCACATTCACCTGTCCAAAGAGTGAGGTTATATAACTCGTAATGCCCTCCGCGTCCATTGAAGTCAGGATATTTTCGACAGTTTTAGTTTTTGTCAATTTGTCAAATTGTTGACTGCCGTTGACACCGGTCAGTTGGAGAATCAAGGCAAAACCAAGCTGTGGGTTGCTCTGCACGAATGCTTGCACATCATTAACCTTATTCCGAAACTCAGCTAAAGCTCGTGGTGGCAAGTGGGAAACTACCGTACTGTCTGCCGCGCGATTTTGTGTAGATGCCGGTCTTGATGTGATAAGTGGTTTATCCACGTCCGCATGAAGTTCTTCGTGAAGAGCGTAGGCATACTCTCCTTAGTGACTCGTGGAAGAGCCTTTTGGAAGACTTGGAATCCCCAGTATTTACGCTCTGCAGATGCAGTCGATGAGAACAAAGATTCTAAACGTGGAGTATGAGCGTCAGATCAGCTTTGTGGGATTAATGTCACCATCGACAACGATTTTGAAGAAATCCTGGAACGAGCCTTGACGTGCTTTTGCAGCGTTGGGGCCAGGAAGTAGTTGTTCAAGGATGACGTCCCAGACAAAATGGAGCTGAGGTTTCCAGTTACTGGCGGACGCTTTAGGAATATTTTGGTCGTCCTCGTCATCAATGGTCGATTCCTAGAATATGTTTATACTGTGAGTTCCCTCCGAAATATCCCGTAGCTATTCACATACCTTGAGAATCCGGGCCAAATTTTGGAGGTTGCTAGCATGTAGTAGCTCAGGATTCTTGAAAGAAGGTGCAAAGAATTTGCGCCAGTCTTGAGCAGGATGGAGTGCCTGTAATTTGAGCGCCAAAGCGACCTTTTCTGGCGACCAGTCTTTATTTTCTACGAAGAGATTATTGAGGGTGACGTCCACAGCTTCCTTCTTCCACGTAACCTCAGACACCTGTAATGAATCGACAGCCAGACCAATCGTCCACCATGCACTTTCCCGCAGCCAGGACTTCTTCTCGCCAAGCGCGAGCAGTTGCTTGATAGTCTCATCGTAGCTCGAAAGGGACGACGCGTGTGTGGCGGTAGAAGCAGAGGTAGACAACAATCCGGACCGCACGACTAATCCAGACTGGATAACGGCAGTGAGACCGAAGAGACGGGCAAAGAGGACATCGCGTTCTTCCTGACCGGTCATCGAGCCAGCCGTTTTGGTTCCGTCCACAATCAGAGTAACGATTTGAGTGCATGTCACAGTTTCTATGCGTGTAAGAAGCTATGGCAGATTCCAGTCAAGTCCAGAGATGCACAACAGATTGCATCTAATACGCACCTCAGTCAAGGCAACCGCGAAGCCCAACCGACTGCTCTCTCTAGGACTGGCTAGACCGCGCACCAGTCGCCTTATCGAATAGCACACATCCTGTGTATTCAAAATTTCCAAACCATCCGACTTCGTTACCCTTTCATCATCATCGTCTTCGTCGTCCACTTCATAGTCCGATCCAGAGGTCGCGCCGCCAGGTGCGTTTGGTACAAACTGGGATTGGAACTGCTCCAAAGCTACGATAAGCTTCACAGAGGCATCCAGGCGCTCCTTTCTCGAAGATGAAGATAGGTGCCAGAATAGAGGCAAGGTCGTCGTCATTTTGTATGGCGAGCGCTCGCGTCTGCATGACTTTTTTTCGGATTCCCGATCTGGTGTTTGTGTGATGTGGGATACGATGGTCCTGACAAACAAAGACAATTGATCAAACTTGAGTGTGGCGCAGTCAGTTCTATCGTAGCCCTTGCATAATTTTACGTCTTGCCTGCTGCCCCTGGCTATTTGATTCTAAGCTATATTTTCCAACTTCTAGCTCTAACCAGCCCTATGCAACAGCCCTCTCAGATCAATATCGGTTCAGACTCAAATTTTTATAGTACCACATCAGGAAAAATTGACTTGTGTACGTACCGGTACAGAGCCTCTGTACCACTCGTACGTACCTCGCGTAGACAAGTCCCCAAACACGTACCAGTATGTAGCAGTCACTACAAGTCTGTACCTGAACTGTACCTGAACTGTACCTGAACTGTAGTATTGACCTTGTTATACAACTGTACTGTACTGCAACATAACTGCTGCATATTTGTGAATCCTTTTGTACAGGTGACATTCAAAATAGTCAAATTGCATAGAAATAATCTACATCCAATCTACAACCTACTGAACTACACTAGTGGGACGATAAACCATCAGACACCCATTCCAATGTTATGTACAAGGTTGTTCATGTTGCCTGGATTCTTGGGCTTGGACTATGTGTTGTAGTTGACAAACCTGGCACCAAAATTGATCACCAGCAACTTCTAAGATGTGTTAGGGAGGCATTCGTGACAGTGTGAGGTTAGGGTGTCCAAGTCAAAGACATGTGAGAAAAAACACACCATGTGGTAGGGAAGGGCAGAGATAGTAGGAGTTGTTGCAGTGATAAGGCCGCGTGGGCCTTGGGCGTGTAACTAGTAAAATCCGATGAGCACTAGCAACCGCCGTAACCCTCGCAGCACAGCAAGAAAAGCCGCCATCTCGATAATCACCAACTGTGTGACCCGCAAGTGCATCCATTGATCTGCAGACTTTAGCAGCTCTTTGAACTTGCCTACCTTTGGTACTTACTGCCAGCAGAACTTAGCGCAACAACCGACTGGACTTCGTCAGTTCTTACTCAACTCGCGGTCTGCACGCATCCAGTTTGCCAAAGGCCAAAACCACCAATCATGGATGGAAATCCCGCCCTGCAAGTGATCACTCCAGCCATCAAGGTTACCTCTGGACACTTGGATGCATGCGCAACATTGCTAAAACTGCTGGAGACTGTTGGGACCATGCCTACCATTCAATGCCTGCCAACGCACTCCAGTCCACTTGGGAGAGCTACTCTGGTACCCCTACTCAACAATGCACCCTCGTAGCATTACTCCCTATTTAATACTCCCCAGGCTGACCTCATTTCACCTCACTACTGACCATTCTCAAACCCCTTTTTACTACTTACAAACCCCTAAAACTTTAGGTATTTAAACCCCTGTAAAATGTACATAAAAACCAGTGAAATTAGA
>JABCKI010000135.1:0-33592 GCA_018282025.1 Sphagnurus paluster | reverse complement strand
ATAGTAGTATATAACTAGCTTGTATTCGTAGTAGATCCCCAGCTTCGAGCTGGTTAATACCACCCTCTACCTTCACCTCCTTGTGTGGTCGGAACAGCCCTGGTCGCTGCCGGCACTTGTGAGCTCTGAGATTTGAGTCGCCTAACAGTATCAAGGACTGGTGAAACACTGTATACCTACCTATGAACTCAGACTAGCTAAGTGTAGACTTCTAGTCTTGCTAGTGACTGGACAGCTTCGGGTTGCAAGACCCATAGCTGGTCAATCAGCGCTGGTAAGAATGTCCCTGGCCCTTTCACATCTTCCCTTGCCACGGCGAGCTCTCCAGCCACGGTAAGCACGAGGATTCTAGACTCATCCATAAAATCATTAGCACCATTAGGGTCCCGAGAGTTAACACATACCCCGCGATTGCACCCAAGAGCATATCACCGTTCACAAGCTTCCCCTCGTCCTCCTGGGGGCTCTGCGCAAATGCCACGCCACAATAAGTCGCGATGCTGCTACCGGCGACGCATCCTAAGCCCGTAATCCTCCCCATCATCTCATTTCCATTACACAACGCGACCACAGTTGTACCATCGGAGATATAGTCCACTGGGCCGGTAAGAACAATCACACATCCTGAGCAGTAATTTAATCGAAGTTTATTTTTAAATAAAAAATGAATAAGATGACATGGAAGACTGGGCACCTACTTTCTTTCCTAGCCAGCGTACGTACAAAGCTAATGGGGTCCTTGAATCCTGAACCTAAACTGTCGACACCCTTTGTCAGGACCTAAAAGTTAAATCAGTCTGATATCAAAGCCGGGAAGACCCAACGACACCTCGTTTGAGTTTGCTAACGCCGCAAGTTCGCCCGCGTTTCCTTTGATTACGCTCGCCTGGAAGGTGTTTAGCAAGTCTAAGATAAATTAAGCTTCCCATGACATATCAGCAAGTAGCATAGGAACCTGCCTTTGACTGTCTCCTTGCGAAACGCACTTGCGCCAATCCCAACTGGGTCGAACACAACCGGTTTTCGATTTCGATTTGCCGCAGAACCTGTCGCAAGTAGAAATTATTACTTGAGCCAAAGACATCTGGGTTGTCCCGCCAACTGCGAAAAACGTACCGGCTGTGGACATGCTCTGTTTTCCATCGGAGCGCATGGTGCCAATATTGATAAGGAGGGATGTGGATATACGGCTGAGGTCCTCCGTCTCCTGCGGCTCGCTAGCCATGATAGGGCTCCCGCCAAGCGCGAGGGTGATGTTGGCAGATTGGGTTGAGACGACAGTGTTGGTTATCTGGAGGCCAACGATTGCTTCTTCAATGTCCACATTCGAGTAAGGCGTCGGCCCTAAATACCTGATGAATGAGTGGATTGAGCTCCCTGACGGAGACCATCAGCTCGGCGACCTTCTCGAGTATTGCACTTTTGAATGAATCGGAGCCAGCATTGGAGAGGGGCATAGGAGGTCCAGCGTGGAATGACTTGAAGATACCGGAGAGTTTCTCCGTTGACTGCCGAGGCTCTAAGGATCCCATAATCTCGGAAACTACAGCAACACCGTCGAGAGCGTGGTTCGTTGAAGAGACACTGCCATGGAGGGTGCGTAGGAGGTTGCCCGATTTGATTCCACCTATGAGTGTTAGTGCGAAAGCAGAAGCTAGACACAAACACCGACCTATCGCGACAGCCTTGATCTTTGTTCCATCCAAAACTTCCAGCAGAGCCCCCACGCCCCGCACACCTACTAGTGGGGCTGTCAGCTGCTTCGTTTGCGTTCCCCACACCGCGCCAATGCCAATGTAGTCTACTTTATTCCTGATCGCGTTTCTGACATGCTCTTCGTTGTTACAAGATACACCGATTACTGCGCCTTTCGGAAGAAGAGCACGCGCCTGAGCGACAGGCATGTCAGATTGGCCAATATGCACACCGTGTGCACCAATAGCTAGTGCAACGTCAACACGATCATTAATCAAGATTGGAACATTGTAGCGATCACATATAATCTTGGACTTGGCAGCGATTTCGATGAACTGAAAATTTTCAAGTTAAAAGTAATTGAGGGTTGCTTTATTAGTCGACAAACATGCCTCGCCTGTGTCAGTGTGCTTTTCGCGTATCTGGACCACGGTAACACCACCTTGAAGCGACTGAACTATTATTAATTTTGCGCAGATCTAGGGGACATTTGACGCTTTACTTCTTCCAAAGACTGGTAATAATCCTGGTGACGGCATCATGCATATGTTTGTGCCATGGGTCACTGTGGATATTCAATATACACACCTTTCCGGATGGAAGGAGATCTCGCCCCGTTACAAGATATATCGAGTAATCCGTTCCGCTCATGAATCTTTGAAGACTGACGTTTAATTGAGAGAAGTCTTTGAAGGAAGGGGAAGGTTAAAATACTTCATATGTAGACCCGGGAAGATGTCCAAGTCTACAAATATTCAGAATCAGGTGGCAGTGTTGAGATAAGATCACCAAGCTTGGTATAGAACAATTATAATATCCTTGGAACTTAGGACGATGCAAAATTTATAGTCTGAATTCTTCGGCGCTATTGATCGAGTCCTCATACGCTTTATCCATGCCATCGCGCTGCGAAAGGAGGGAGCCTGACGGTTGACCACGGTAAGTGCTACCATGTCGATTACTACACTTTCATACTAGGAGCAAGAACTGTTAGAGTCTATCGGGCAAGAGCCAGCCGGATAAGTGGCGCACGTAGCGCCGCGAGGAGTCCATTTATGGTCTACTCCATACAAGGGAATACGGAGATCTATTATCCAATTGCAAGATAAAAAATACCTCTCCTTATATCAAAAAGGGCAGATGGGGGAAAAACCTAATTTCAACGATCGACACTATTATCAAAGTCGTACGACTCGTACATACTACAGGCTAGTGACTATACGACTTAGAATTTAGCTCAGACTTCCGACTCATGGTCATCAGCTCTCGATCTAAACACCAATGACGGGTCCATTTTCTGCGTTGAGGAGCCAACGACTCTGTGCACGACATCTAGTGAAAAATATGTTCTTGTGATGCGTCCTACTAATTTGGCTCAATATCGAAAAGACTTCTATCAGGCACATCTTTTGGTCGGAGAGGTTTAGGATTGCTCCAGATGGGTTTATTTAGGACCTGTATTATTCGTTGCTCGGATAGTCCATATGCGAAATTATTTAAAACACCGTTTATCTATGTATTGCTGCGGCAATAAATACAGGATATGTTTACGGGACCCCTTTGGTGAGATATGCTTCCATTTCAATTTTACGCGTTGTTGTGTTTCATGAAATAGAATGTAGTTGTTGTTTGACGTGAGACCACGCAACTTCACTTAGGCTGGACCTGGGGGATAGCACCTTCCTGTCTTCTATAAAATATGTTTTCAAGCCTCTAGCTTCAATTTTGTTGGAATCACTGAAAATTCTATGAGTTAATATGATGCCGTAGCTCTCGTATTACTGCATACCTGCGTAATAGTATATATATATCCAGTGTCATGCATTTGCTCAGTATCCTGTCCTTTTGTGCGCAACTGACAGGGCGCAGCTACCTATGGCAGCGGGAAGAATGACCCAGGGTCGTTGATCAATATTCGATCCAAGGGGTTGATTAGCCCTTTTACGCTCAGTGCTTGTTTGAAGAAATGCATGACACCAGTTTGGGACGGCGAAATCAGGAAATGAAATACAAAGCGGCAACATTTCTGGTTAAGTACCCCCTACTACCTTGCATTTGAGGGTGTCAAGTTCCCATCGTTTCCTGAGGCTGCAACTACATCCCGTTTGCTATCCTTCCTTGCTATGCTTCTCCGTCTCCTCGCGGTCGCCGCACTTTGCTTTTCAGGTGTCTTTTCCGCAGCTGATAGACCTGAGACGACAAGAGCTGTGGATCTGAACCCCCCCAAATCCGTACTTGATGGGCGATCCTTTTATAACCCAGTATCCCAAGAATTTGCCCGTGAATGGACCAACGCGAAGCGTCTAGCATCTGGTCTGCCATTGAAGCCCCCCACAAGGATGAGGGGCATGCGTGCGTGCCATATTGTTAGATACTTGTTTCACGCTACTGAGAAACCTTTGGCCCTCCACAGATGCGCCTCGTGCAGAGCCGTCAGGTGTTGTTCTGTGGGTTGCATGAGTCGTTATATTTAAATGTGGCTGAGATTGTTCATGTTCAGAACCAACGGTTATCTGGACGTCAGAAACGGAGCCAGTCTCGGTTTTGTCATGAAAGGGCAGAACTCTTTTGGTGAATACGTTGTTCAAGACTCAGAAGTCGGGCGCCTCATTGTCTCCATCAACGTGGAAGCTAGTGGTGGCGCAGACATTAAAACCCTTGTAAGTTTACTCTTTATTGATTTGATTAATTCCAAGTTGACCATTTTCAGAACGGACCTGATGCTGGACTTCCCTTCTTCGGCGGCGTGATAGGTCTTGGTTCCACCTCTGCCAATCTCAAGGCGGGGTCGGCGAAGTAATCCCTTCCTGTTTTAATTAGCTTTCATGGCTCACATTCTATTCATTAGTTATTGTTTTATTGGAGCAACAGCGCAAACCTCTCCGAATGCCGGTCCTGCTGTCGGAGATAACTCCATTTCGAGAATCGTCGGCGAAAAGCTTGAAATACAATCCGCTATTGCCAGTACCCCTCTCTCTCTTCCCAAGTGCATTTCTGACGAAATTTTTACAGTGGGGATACAACCCAAGTAGCCACATCGTTAGCCCTCAATGGGTGAACAGCGACTCAAGCCGCCCGAAAATCTATATGGGCCTGATAGACGGTAATTGAGATCCCCAGACATGCTGAGTACTATTGACTGTTTATTAAGATATAATCTTCTTCACGGGAGATAAAGGAGAGTTTGTTGACATGTTCGGGTTGGTCGATTGGGTGGTGCGCCATTACTTCTTTTCGACTATCAACAATATTACTAATCGAATTTCTTCTAGTCTCTGCATTTTGTCCCCATTTGAATAATTATCAATAGCTTTTCAAGAAAATCAGAGGGACTGCGAAAAGATCTGGATTTTTTTTACCTCTGTCAGTACAAACAGTATTGACGGCGTTATGGATGTGGCGCAAGATCGAGAAGACTGATTAACGGGACCCTATCAATGGATAAATACATGCATGAAGCACGATTTCATGTTCTTTCGAAGCTAATTACTATTCCTCTGCTCCACTAATTGAATAATGAGAGAAATTTATTAAAGGTTGACACTGCATGCAACAATCAATAATCTTTCAACCTAACACACCGTCGTAGTGTTCACAGCTTGTCTCCTTGGCCAGTCACAATCGCGTGTTTTATCATCAGAAGAACGACAACTTACGGTGGGATGAAAGGATAATCGGTATAAGGGATCATATTCATAGTGGCCAGTACACAGTAGAAGACTGGATATTGGAGCAAGCTGGAATTGAGCCATGCCAGCCCGCTAGTTAGGTTCATAGAAGCTGAAAATTTTAGCGAAGGCGCGCCGCGCTGAATTCCTTGTCCCGCGATTTTATCACATTGTCAGACAAATAGGTACGTACTTATTACGTCGCACTTCTTCAGGAAATAGGTATGCTAGTTTTGAAAATTTCATCATGCCTACCTTTTTTCGTTTTCATAGGCGTTCAGAACCACTAGGATTGTTGCACATTCAAGTTCTCGTGGTTGCTGAATACTATTTCTCATGAATCTTATGTGTTTTTTTTTGTTGAAATTCTTAGGAAACATGGGTCTTCATTGTAATCAACTTGGTAACCGTAAAATCAGCTTAAAAATTAGTTAAAAATGGGTACACAAGTACATATTCCCATTCTGATAAGACAAAGAATAGTATGGAAAGTTTATTCTAAAACATTCAATTTTCTGAATCTTTGGCATACTGTTAAAATAATATTTGTGTTCTTTAACACCGTCAACCTACAGCGGGTTATTCTGGGTTATTACCAAGTACTGGTCTCTAAATTTTCGAGTTGAGCTTGGGGATATTGTTACTCACTAAAAGGTTGCTGAAGTTGAAGTAAAGCTGAAAGTGATAAATGACTCGGAGATTAGATTAGATCGAGAGCATACCGCAAGTATCAAGTGCGTCCGCAAAGGAGAGGTTATGTTCGAACTCATGTACATACTACTGGTGCATATCATATGCGTCATCACTGACATGTACTGACACCTTGCGTAGCAAGGTCTTTCAAAACAACCTCCTTCCATAAAAGTAAATCGCGTTGCCATTCGAAACAAGTACAAATCGGTAAGATCGTTCCGACTTCCCTTGTTTCAATTTGCTGAACGCCCGTTTACCTTGGATAATTACACAAGGCTTTCAACGAATCTCTCTTCTTGCTTCTCTTATTAAAGAGTTTTTGAGAGAAAGGACAGCAATAATTTTACCAGTGCTGAATTCTCCCACTGCCACGAGGAGTCAGCCGAAGGCTGGCGACAAGTGGCGGTAGGTATCTGAGGTGTATTTTACTAATTCCTTAATTTTTGCTACTAAATAAAGTCATCAACATAGAGCAAGGTGTATTGGCGGTGCGATTGCACCGACCGCTAGTGTAATATTCTTTCGCACATGTATGCTCTATAAGGAAAATCACAAACTTTACTCCAGAATATGGACCGCTTTTGTTTAGACGTGTGTTGACGTAGTGCACAGTCTGAGAGAATATACCTGGGAACGTGGGATAACTAGTTCACACTGAATCGAAAAAATATGTTGATAAAAGTGCATCTAACATCTTTCACTCCTATCTCAGTCTGATCCTGCTGGCAGTTTTCTCTCTGGCCAATTATCTGTCTGGTAGAGCCTTTCCTAATCGACATCCTCTATCTTCTCAGGACTCGGTTCTTAGAACTACTACTAGGCGATGAACGGCGACCCCAAAGCAGCGATAGTAATATCGTACTTTAATTCCTCGAACCAACTTCCAGCGTACGTGATGGTGTGAATCTGCATTGGACTATGTGGCCAGGCTACGGAGAAAGGGTGGGACGAGAGCTCGGCGCAACTCGGCTTCGCGTATGAGGGTGTACTGAAATAAGTTATCGGAAGGATCTTGTTGTGTGGATGTCCAAGGGGAGGTCCGGCGCATTGTGCTCAACATCTAGGGCATGGGAAAAAATAGTTGAGAATCTTCGAAACGGTTGTTCAGGTTTGATTTAGGAATGTCATTGTGGCGCCTCCCGCTGCGTGTTGAGATGGGTATTGTGATCGAGGGATTCAAAATACAGCTATGCGGTTGCGCGCGCCTGTTAGAGAAATGCTACATCGTGGCGGTTATACGGTGAGACAGATCTAATTCGAAGCCAGGGTAAGCCCAGAGCTCAGATAAATAAGCCGATAGGGAGGCCTTGACACCCAAGGGCATAGAAATATCAGGAGCTAGCCTATACATATGGTCACATCTCCGCGTTGCTGAGTTTCCTCCGAAAATGTAGTGAGCTTGCGATTTTGGAGAGAGGAGTATATATGTATATATCCCCAAGATTTTGATTCAATGATCGTATAAGGCGCTTTTAGGTGCTTTCCGACCCAGTCCAAATGCTAGGAGATATTAGGTGAATGCGGATACGAAGATGGCGTCATTTCATGTGGCGTCGGTTAAAGCTTCTGGCTAAGATTGGGGTAGACAGTATACTCCTCTCATTAAAAGCAGGAAGAGTCTGAATCTAAAAAAGACGTTTTACCGGATAATCGCCTTCGAAGTTGAGACGGGTGCTTTGAATTGTGAACATATGGGAGGAGTTAGAGCTGCTTATACAAAGGTAATGTGTCCAAATTTTTTGATGACTGATGATGATGCGAAGGCTCCCTGTGGGGTCGGGAAAAGTGGCCCGTGATGATAACAATGATGGCATACATGTGGCCGCCGAGTGCCATCTTCCACGGTGTTGATCCACGTTGATTCAAGCTTATTTTTGTCCGTTTTTCTTTGCTTGAAGCTTGAACTTGAGTCTTGAATCTATGTAAATAAGATCCCGCTAACATTCATGCACCACTCCAACACTCATTCCCGCTCCTGCTGCAACAAGTACAAGAATTGGTGAATAGGAACCATACACTTTCTAAACCAAACGATGCACGATCATCGTAACACGCAGCGACATCATACGTCCGTGTCAGCAGTGAGTATTGCGTGCTCAGTAAGTGAAGCCTTGTTGCTTGTCGAGATGGTGAATAGATCATGACTGATAGCCGTAGATAGTACCTGCTTGGCCATTTTTGACCTGTATGTTCCTTGTTATTTCTCTGGTTAAAACCCCCATCCGAACCTCCTCAAGCGTTTACAGACCCGTATGGACATTTTCGGAGGCCGTCATTCCTATTCTGGATGACGAAAAGTGAACACCAAGCTCCGTATGTTCGGCCGCGAACGTTTCGAGGTCGCCCAAACTCTCTGACATGCCTCAAGTAAGTATCCCAAGTATGTTGCGAGGGCCCAATCAGATCTTTTCCTAATTTCCTTACCCCGTCAGTTCGGTCCAAGAACGACTTCTCTCGCTTAATGATGCAACCTTTCATATTTAAGTCGAGTTGTAAAACTGAAGGGGAACCACGGCAGCTAGCATGGTTCCCAGAGATCTCGACGCCTTATCATTCTCGGACTCGAAGCTCCCACTACACGGGAAAAATATAGCTGAAAGTCGGTCGGTCTTAACTCGTCGATGGCTATCGTTTCTACTTGCAGTTGCCTGTGTTGGTTCATTGTTCGTCTGGACCAGTCGCCAAGACATCTATGACAATCTCCCTCTACACGGTATCTCAAGCTCTGGTCGTATACTCAGTCCCCGAGGGGTTTCCCCGAATCCTGCGGTCCTCGTGAAAGCCAAGCATGGGGCAGTTGCTGCAGAAAACAAGCGCTGCTCTGATATTGGCGTTCAGACTCTCAAAAACGGAGGAAATGCTGTCGATGCCACAATCGCAACGACTTTTTGTACCGGGGTGGTGAATATGTTTTCGTGGGTCCCAAAAATTTAGCTCTCTTTGTTCATAACACTAAAGCTACTCTTCCGTAGGTCTGGTATCGGAGGGGGCGGTTTCATGACTGTCCGAATTCCCCCATCTTCTCCTCGAGGCACGTCAAAAGTCTACACGATTGACTTCCGTGAAAGGGCCCCTGCCTTGTCGAACGCAACGATGTATCGCGACAATCCCATCCTCTCCAGCATAGGGGGTCTGTCTGTCGGGGTCCCTGGAGAGGTATTAGGACTCTGGGAAGCGCACAGCCGTTGGGGAAAGCTATCGTGGCATAGACTTGTCGATCCCAGCATTCAATTAGCAAAAGGGTGGACAGTCGACCGAGAACTAGCGAAGCGCATTCCGGTATCTTCCTTATAATATATTCCCTCCCGGCTTTCATCCTTACTTGCTTTCCAGATGTATCCAGACTTATTGCTGAACAACCAGGATTGGAGCCCTATATTCGCACCTAATGGAAAACTGCTTAAAGAGGGTGAACCAATTCAAAGAACAAACCTTTCACGAACGTTATCATTGATTGCGAAGGAGGGTGCAAAAGCCTTTTATAAAGTATGCGCTCCTCAAATTTGAATTGTTGTTTGGCTTGACAAAAATATATGCAGGGACCCATCGGTGACTCTATTGTCCGTAAAGTCCGAGCCACGGGAGGTATTCTTTCACATGCCGATCTGGCGAACTACTCGGTCAAAGTACGCCCCGCCCTACAAGGTACTTATCGTGGCAAGAAGATCTACACACCCCATCCCCCAGGGTCGGGACCGGGTAAGCTTGCCTGTTATTAAGTACAAGTCAGAAACTCTCATCACCCTTTCAGTCTTGCTTCATATGTTCAATCTACTGGAGAAATATGATATGAAGGAAAGGAATACACTGAACATCCACCGAGTCGTAGAAATCATCAAATTTGGATTTGCATCGCGGTATGCCTTTCCATCAACACACTTTCTATCCTCTGACTAAATCAGCCGTTTATAGCACAAAGATTTGTGACCTTGATTACAATAACAACACAGCGCGGATGGCTATAATTCCTACGAAGGAGTTTGCTGATCAAGTCGCAAAAAACATTACTGACGTGGGTGAATTATTCACTAGGGTATATTTTATCTCACAAAGAACAGGATCGTACTCACCCTATCGAGTACTACAATCCAGAATTCGACGTGATCACCGACCACGGCACAGTTGGTGAAATTTAAGCTGTACTTCTTCCTGGCTACTAATTTCGATCATTTCATCAGACCCAGATCTCGGTTTTGGACAAGAATGGAATGGCAGTCGCACTTACATCTACCGTAAATTTGGTGTTTGGATCTCAGGTCCTCGACCCTAACACTGGCATCATTCTTAACGATGAAATGGACGACTTCGCTACTCCGGGAGTCCCCAATGGTTTCGGCTTGTGGCCTTCGCCATGTAAATATTCTCTTGCTTGATTGTTCAAATGTACTCTAATACTCTTCGATCCAGTCAACTACCCAGAGGCTGGCAAACGCCCACTCTCCTCGACGACCCCTACCATTGTTGAGAATGCCGACGGCACATTCGCGCTTGCTATCGGTGGCTCCGGTGGCTCTCGCATTTTCGGCGCTGTATTCCAGACCATCCTGAATAATCTGGACCTAGGCTTAGATCTGAGTGCTTCAATAGAGTTTGGCAGGGTTCATGACCAACTCCTACCACTTATCACGGAAGTAGATGATATCTATCCCAAGGAAATCGCTGACGGCTTGTTGGCTTTGGGACACAACGTTTCGGGTACGTCATCTATGATGCTTTGTAGCATAAAATTCTTGTTGAGTTACTGCCTGGATAGTACTCGACAATAATCGTGGTACTGCAGCCGTCCAAGCTGTCGCGAAGGTTGGCAACACAATATTTGGTGCGTTCTATTCAATGATGTAATGCTTCTGATTAATGACTTGGATTTCTCCTAGCTGCGAGCGACTCGAGAAAGAATGGAATTGCTGCAGGATATTAGCTAACATGTATATCCACCCGAACATCGAAGAGTATAAATTTGACATTCCAATATGAATATCAATGAAATTCAAGTACCAAATTATGAACCGAGGTGGGAGACTTTAACGCACCTCTTTAATATTTTCTCTGGTATAATCCATTCTCATTCTGGTGGGCCCGGAAGAGGTGGACCAGATCAGCAACAGATCATGGTAAGTATGTGCGTTGTGAATCTGATGCGCTTATAAGTTAAACATTAGTATGAGAGGAGATCACATGGTATCAGATACATATGAGTTGCCCAGTTTCAAGTTATCTCTAGTGACTGTCACGCTCTCCTTATTATGTTGCTACATGCATATAAACCAAGCTAAGAAACCCTGCACATTCACCAAGTGTCGTTTTTGCGGGGAATATTTTTGTAAGCCCCAAAGTTGGACGAATGAGTATTTTACATAAGGTCATACTTTTGTTTAGAAATTCTCTGGATATGCGTCAAGTATAGCTGGCTCCGTTTTTTGAGGGTTCAAAATACAAATGTATGTATCCCCTAGCCACCTCCTTTCTAAATATATTTCTAAATCCTCAAGCACATATATATAATGCCCCCGATATCTCATAATACTTATATGTTGGTGGAGATCTTCATACCATTTCCTCTTCTTCACCACAGATTTCCATGCTTCCAACTGCATCTAGCTTTATGTACTAATATCCCAGCGTCAAAGGTAAGAGCCTCGATTTAGGTACCTAGCAACCTACCTCGTAATCTGAGTAATAGAGACGACCCATGATTTTTTTTGGGATAAGCAATCAACAGTCTGCTTAAAATTACATTTGTGAAATTTAATAAAAGACTTAAAACAGAGCTGAATATGTCAAAGAATCCGCCAAGTTGAAGATAAAATTCCGCATGGAGCCTGCCTTGTTGACACGTCTTCAAGGTTCATGTCCATGTGAGTCACTACGCGCCATCATGGGAAGCCTGCCACTGCCATATAAGATTTCGGGTCAGATTTATGCCTGCCCGAGTCCACTCTTGCGATTGCTTGGCATTTTCTCCCGCGATGCAAGGTGGCGCAGGGTATAGACGTTGGATCTTTGCATATTTGGTGAGAAAGCATGATCGGGTTGGCCTTTCTCTCGTCTTTGAAAATTGAGATTATCTATTTCAGAAAGATAGGTAGCCTATCGACTTCAAACTTCGTTGAATTATATCCAGAAAGGTACGACGTACAGGTCTTCATATGGGGATGGGAATATATATATTTTTGCCAAGGAAGCGACTTCCACCGCCTAAATATTGTGTTATAGTTATCATTCCACGTGTGATTATGATAGAACGCACCTTATCGACATCATTTCCGAGATTCGAGGTTTGACGATAAGAGCTTTCCATATTTGTCACCTGCTTGGTTTTGATTGCCTTCGACCCTTGTGAGCTATAGCGACAAGCAACGCCAAGACCGATTGGGGATAAGCACAATCCAACGGTTGAGTATACGGTGACGCATCGCGTTTGCAAGCATTTCTCCGAAAATGAGCGGCACAGACTGGGGTCTTCTTTCGTCTTACGCAGGGCTCATGTTTCTTGCATGCGGATCGATATATGTTGGAGCCTTCGGATCCCTACCCGTACGTGTTCAACTAAAACTTGAAGCTCAGGCTGCCTTGACTAACCCATTGTGAAACTCCAAGAAGCCCAAATCGACCAATAGCTCGCAAGACGACGATGAAGACGACGAAATTCCTGAACGGATGTCCTCAGGCGACGCATGGCTCTTCCCAGTTGTGAGCAAGAAGCTCAACCTTGTGACTACTGCTGGCTGATTGTATTGTTATGGCTAATAGTTTGGCTCTGTAGCCCTCTTTGGGCTCTACACGATCGTTAAATATTTCGGAAAGGAGTGGATTAATTGGTTTCTTGGATGGTATTTTGCTTTTGCAGGTGTAATGAGTATTTGGAAAGTAAGAACCGGCTGAATACGCACCCAAGGTGTTCACTAATATCTTTGCCAGTCTTCAATATCTTTAGCACGCTTCCTACTTGGACCTCAGCTGTGGAAAAACTTTGATAAGACCAGTGTCTTGATTAGAAAGGGCCCAGATAGTACGTACATTTTTTCTTTTTCTTTTTCGATAAAGTTCACCATGTTAAACTTCGGTACTAGCGATTCTTTCCTTGTCGTGGAGAACACCCTCCTTGTTTTTATTTCCCGTCTCAATCGTTCCCTCAGCACTATACATGATCTCCACTGCCACCCGCAAGCCGGTTTTAATTACAAATATTTTGTCTCTCTCCTTTTCGCATAATGCGTTGTCGCTGCTCAAGATTGACTCTTTTCAAACTGGTGCTATCCTCCTCACAGGACTGTTTTTCTACGATATCTGGTGGGTCTTCGGGACCGAAGTGGTAAGCACTCCAAGTCATTAGTCTGGCTGGACTGAATTGTTGATGCCGACCCACCGTGAAGATGGTGAAGGTTGCAACGACGCTGGATGTTCCCATCAAACTCATGTGGCCCAAGTCACTCACTTTTTCAGACGCAAGGGGGTTCACAATGCTTGGTCTTGGGGACATTGTGATCCCTGGAACGGTAATTGCATTCGCTCTCCGTTACGACTACCATCGCGCCTCTCAGTCACAATCGGGATCTCCCTCTGGCACCTTCCCCAAGCCATACTTTTATGCCGTCCTGACCGCCTATTTCCTGGGTCTCGCCACCACCATGTTCGTCATGCACACATTTGCGAAAGCACAACCAGCGCTTCTCTATCTCAGGTACGAGATCTCGTTTCGGCATAGTCCCGAGGCTTATTCCGCCTAATTGTTACACAGTCCGGCCTGCATCGTCTCCTTTGTCGTCACCGCGGCTGCTCGAGGCGAACTTCGTGAGGCGTGGAAATGGAGTGATGACCCCGACGCTGATGAAACGGCCGCCGCAGTGGAAAGGAAATCAAAATGAACGTTACGCTTGTCCTAAATTTTTCTGCCACACGATCCAGTCTATCTGATTCCCTCGCCGTGCTCCAAATATATCCACCTCCCCGCAGCCTCAAGTAGCACTGCCTTGAATAATTCAGGACTTTCCACTGGTGGTACTAAAATAAAAATCCGTAAGCCCTCAAGGTGCACGTGTAGGGTTTAATTAGGACGCACTTTTAGATTCATCTGTACGGCAGTTGCAGCTACATCAATCACGTCCATCGTCCACTGTTGCCGAGCTCCCACTGAATTGGCCTGCCTATATGTCTGAGGCAGCCGTAAAGGATACCAAGAGATGCCGTTGATCGCGGGTGTCTACATCGACGTTTAGAGTGGTCACAAGGTCGCCCTCACCAACTCGCCGTGGGAGAGATTAAAAATCGGGTTTAAATGGTGCCTGCAATGGTTAGAGTCGGCGCCAGCTGTCGACACGAGGAACTATACCTGTAACGATTAACAACGCGTTGCCCAGCGAAACAGAGAGAGTGAGCGATTGGGTGGGTGGATTTAGAATTCAGTCACTTTGAACAAAAGATGCTTCTTATATAGCTGTAGGTCTTTTATCGCGATAAGCTCCACACAGTTATCTTGGAGATAACGATAGAATAGTTGGTACTCGGCCCTAGCTGAGATAACGGAAATACTTATCTGCACATCAGAGTCCCGCGCTTTCTCTAGTGGAATCAATCAGGACGTCGACTCAAGGAGCTAGTACATGTGCAGTATGAACCACGGGTTCCCGTCACAATAGTTTCGAGGCGCATTTTTATATTATTCGGCGTCCACTCCGAGGATGGCAGGTATATTTTTGAAAGGCATACATAAGTGTACCAGTTGAAAATAACGTACTATGACTGAATACATAGGGCTGAATGGCCTCGGAATGATGGTGGCGTTGAACCTCATGTTATTATTGAGCCTCCACTGCCCTTGTCAGACTCCAGGGTCCAGTGCTACTACTGAGGACAAATTGAGGCATACTTGCATTCTGTTGTATATCATCCATAATAAAGTACAATCGGGCAGTCTAATTTATAAGTTGTGACTTTTCATTCCATAGAAACCTTTGATATGGCCGACAAGATCTCGAACTAGCCAAGAAAAAGTATCCATTGACAGGATAGAAAACATGCGGTCATGCCTCGGCCTCTGACGAGATCTTCTGACGGCCCCGAATCTGACAGAAAGCGCTTGCATGGCGATAGAGACGCAGAAACCTGTTGATAGATCGGTATTGCCAGCGACAGAATGGATCGACTGCTAAAGAGTTCACATGGAGGCGTTGAGATATTGAACGAATAATGTCAGCAATGGTGTGGCGAACAACAGCCCTCTTTTCAACAGTGAAGTACCAAGCTAATTGATTATGGTCAGGAAACGATCGATCGACTCAATGATCGAGATCAAAAATTCATGTCAATGGAGCAAAGAGTGCGGAATAAGTAATAGAGGGGGAGGCAATATAGTTGGGAGATTATCCAAATATTCATTTAAATGAGAACTGTAGAAAGGTCCAGGTGTCTGGGGTGAACAGGACCCAAATTGGAAGGCAAAGCTCATAAGAACCGTGGCGACGGCGCGAGCCTTCTGTGGAGTGAAGGACCCCGGACACAAGAACTGGGACTGATGTGACAATAATGAAGGTCATATGCGGACCGGAGATTTGTTGCAGCGTCGGTATTTTGGCCGAGAGACGCCTGCACGTTGCCCAAGTCATCTTCAGGTTCACAGACCATCGTCTGCTGTTTTTTCACTGGTTCATCTGAACTCCCACACACACACTGTCATCAGGAGACCTGTAGTCGCTCTCACACTTCTTAGACGCCATAGTAGCTATCTGCTTTACTGAATCCTGCAGGCAAACATTTAACCATCCATAGTCCATGGAACATCCCTCGTCGTCTCCGAGGCGATATGTTGACGGAAGCCACCCAGAAAACTCTAGCATCCCTGACCATGATAGACCTTGGTCTCCGATATCTCGGCCGTCCCTCAATACCAACCATCCAAATTCACCAAACCTGACCCAACATCCATCTTCCAACCATCCTTCGCCGTGGCCAGGCAACATCAATATAGGAAATGGTCATCACTATCTCGTACCTCAATTGTCCTCGGACTTGACTCCAGCCATGCATGAACCACCCACAAATGACTGGAGACAATTTTATCCATCTCCTATTCCTCCCAATCCTTATGCTGCTCTTACCTCGAATGGAGGACTCCCTTCTGTTTCCTCATCCCCGTCTGGAGGTACACCAAGTCTCTCGAGCTCCTACCATAGCTCCTACCAAACCCAGGTTTCCAGTATTTCGCCAGGCTCATGGTCCCAATCCCAATCTCCGACCAATTTGAAGTTTCCACCTGGTTACCCTGGGAAGCACGATATCCCGAGGTCAAGTTCTGACCTCAACACCAAGTTGGTGGGCGCGCGAGGTATGTCTCACGTATTTTACTGGGTTTCACCCTATTCAAAAATTTCATACAACTTCAACGATTAGGCGACGATGGAAATGGGAGTCCTCATTGGTCGCGTCATCATATGACTGCACCTGGAACACTCCATCGCACAAACAGTGGTCCCAACATCGGAATCGGATTTGAACCATCTGTGGGCCACGGGCTAACAGATAAACATTCTCGCAAGCATACGCATCCCTACCTGCCATCAGGTGAGCGTTCAAATCTACGCCTTCCGCCATCACTATGGATGTCGCGCGCGTCTACCTCTGCCAACCCGCCTACGGCGTATCGTGCGCTGAACGAACCCTCGTCTACTCCTCTACCAGGACCCAAGTCTTCATCCTCAAACAGGAGCCCGTATGAACGATCACCGGTTTCATCCAAGTCCCCGAGCCTCGACTCCAAAACAACGCTCTTCCCAGATATTTTTTCTGAGGAACTATTTGGCACTAGAAGCTCTCTATCCCCACAAGCCACCAGCCCCTTTACTTCTCCCAGAATATCTGGCTCTCCTGTTCTTCAATCAGGCCAAATTCCCCCTGATCCTGGACAGCTTGCGAAAGAGGACCCTTTAGCGACTCAAGTGTGGAAAATGTATGCACGAACAAAAGCGACCTTGCCGAACGCTCAAAGGATGGAAAACCTCACTTGGCGGATGATGGCATTGGCGTTAAAGAAGAAGAAGGAAGAAGATGACGAAGCTGCGGCCAGAGAGAAAGAGAAAGAGAGTGGAACGGTAGGGTTAGGTCGTGCGGAAGCTAAATCTGAGCCCCCGTCACGCCAGAACCCGCCGGAAGGGGAAGCAGAGGCCGAGAGAACTTCTGATGAACGAGGCCGGCGGATTGACAAAGGGAAAGCCAGAGTACGTGTTGTCGGGTTCGATGGCACCAACCAGGACGGTTTCGATGAACCAGAGTGAGTCCCTTGGCGGGCTCAGTAGGTGTACAGTATTAAACCAGTTTTTATAGCGTCGTCCCAATGGACTGGAGAGCGATGAGCCGGTCAAGATCACGGATATCGATGGACTGGAGGCCTGCCAGTCGCTCGAGGTCAAGACCACCTGAATCTGCACCAACTTTGGACCAACACACACTGCTCAATATGGCACCATATGACGCACGAATCGCCTTTCCCAGTGCGCATGACGCCTTCAAATCGCTTGATACTGCCAATTTCCCCAAACCACCGTCCAAAGGCGCAATATCGACCTCACCCAGTATACCTATACCTGGGACTGGTTCGGGACAGTCAATGCTCTCCTTCGGTCGACGCAGTCCACCCTACTCACTCCACCATCCCCAGTCTGAGTTGCCATCTGTTTTCGAAGACCAGTCTGAAGCTGGTTCATTGTGTGACAATACGGGCGATTCACGCTACACTTCAAGTAGTTACCACCACACACACTCTGCCATCAATAGCCCAGTATTCACACCCTCCTCTTTACCTTCGAAGGGGCTGCACGGGCTTGGTAGAGCTCCCTCCGCTCCTTATGGACACGCGTCCGCGGAACAAAGAGCATTCCCCAAACACGTGCGCAAGACGAGCTTTGATCACACTGTATCGAAGGACGGAATATTGTTAGGCTTGAGCGGACGGCATCAGGTGAACGGCAAGCCCTTGCCGCCAGACAATCTGGCGGGCACTAAACGACGTGCAGAAACGCTTCACTCAGAAAGCATGCTGCGGGGTGATCCTTCTGTCCTCAACAACAGCAACGCCTTTTCAGATTCACGATCCGAACACGTAGACGATGGCGAAGGCTCGTTCCCCACAAGCTCTTTCAACTTTTCATTCCCACCCTACGACGGGATGTTTTCACCCTCCTCTATTGCGCCTTCACATACCGGGAGGCAGAACCTGTATAACCCTTATCGGCCGCAACAGCCACACTCTTCCCTAAGCAACCATGGATATACTGGGACCTCCCATACGCACACGGGTGAGGGCTTGTCGGCGGCAGCTGCAGCGGCCAGCGCTGTGATGGCGGAAGGGTACGCGTCGCTGAGTGCAGCGAATCTAGCGGGATTGGATGGCACACTGTTTGATTATAATCAGCTACTCGGGCTAGTGTACTCTTCTGGTCTGGATGGGTCTGGTGGAATTGGCAGAAATCAGTACACCCATGTTGATCCGGCACAGATTCTGCCGGGTCAGAGTGATACTTCTGGGGCGGCATCTGGGGGCTCTGGAACACCTGTTGGTGGCATCCTTGGTGGGTACACCCATTTCCATGCGAGTCCGTCCAGTGATGGGTGGGGAAATGGTCTGGGTTCCAGCACAGATGCATCTCCCGAGCCCAATACCGCTTCCAATACACCCACGCCTCCGCCGTCGACGGATGGCTCGACGCGCACTGCAAATGGTAGAAAGTATATACCACTGAAGCAAGATGTGCTGCAGCGGAGAACTTCCTTGACTGCAGGTACTTCTAGCTCCCTTAACGAACTCAGGTCGTCGGCAAGCACGCCGGACCTCCCTGGGGCAGATAAAGGTGCGAGTGATGACGGAGAACAACCCCCAACATTATGCACCAATTGTCAAACGACGAACACGCCGCTCTGGAGGAGAGATCCCGAGGGTCAACCTCTATGTCAGTGACTTGCCGAACCATCAATACCGGACTAAACTAACCTTCTGTTCGATAAAATTCTAGGCAATGCATGCGGGTTGTTCTTTGTAAGTTCTTTCCCCTCGTAATGCATTTAGGTACTCATCATTTTCAGAAACTACATGGGGTGGTCCGACCGCTGTCACTCAAGACCGATGTTATCAAGAAGAGGTACGCAACCGCTACCCCGCCCTTTATGCTCTTTATCTTATTTAATGTTTTTCTTCTTTGCGCTTGTAGGAATAGGGCTTCCGGTTCGTCAGGAAGTTCTCGGAAAGGGTCTTCAACGCTCCCGAAACTTGCTTCCTCAACAACTCGACCACGGTCACATTCCGGTTCTTTACTATCAGGTATTGGAAGGGGCTCCGGTCCACCTGCTGTAGGTCGTGGTGGCACGTCTGCGGGCGCGGTGTCGATGAAACGACAAAGACGGACTACGGCAGGATCACAGATGACATCCACGGATACTTGACTCAATGCGAACGTCCCGACGTTCAGCTTGGTTTACTACTCTCATGAATGTTGTAGATTGTAGCACTACTTTCATCTTGGTTTTTATGTTGCGCACCATACTACTATCGAGAACTGTACAATGTACACTAGTATGTAGCGGACAGCATGGTAGAAATTGTTTAAGTAGCGCTTACTTATAGATTATTTCCTTCTTTCTTTCACAACGGCGAGACCTAGGCATGTGGCGTGTCAATTTATAAATATCACTGTTTGTTCTGTGAGAAATGTTATGATTGCCTCTCGTTGATTCCCATTAGACCTATCAGTTTGTCCTCTGCCCATCCTGGCGTCCATATTCCGCCATGCCGCTCCAATGCGACCTCAACAACCTCCTACTGCATATCCCTCAGGTCTCCAGCCTGTAGCATCAAAGGACGCGAATGGGAGACAGATCCATCGTCGGGTCTCACGAACCGACCTTGATTTTGAGCAAGCGTTGCGCGCGGAGGGCACGGTAGTCCTGAAGGAGGGCCTTGATGTCAGCTCTTTAGGCCTGGACACCAGTCCTTCTCCAATGAACGCGAGTTTCAGCTCCCCCACACCCCCACGACAACGGAATCTCCAACCATCTACACCCACGGTCGTCCCACCGACCCCTACACCAGCACCTGGCGCTTCTTCCACGAGGACTACATCACAGTCATCTTCATCTCACGACGTGTTTTATGACGCAGAAGATAGCACGACACCGACGACGGAACGACAAACAAATCGCCGTTCAATATACCGATCCCCTGGCACTTCCAGTAGCCCTGACCTTGCCACATTACTGCGCAAGGCAAAGGAGAAGGGAGCTACTGTCAGTGCTCATCAGAAGAGCCAGAAGAGACGCGACTCGCCACCCCCGCCATTACCAACTGATCGGCCCTCCAGCAGCGGTCGTCGAAGATCATCGACCACATATTCGAACCCCTCAACACCACAGTCAACCACTTCATCTAGAGGCAGGATGAAGTCACCAAAGCCTGAATATGTTTCAGCGTGGATACCTCCAAGCCCGCGTTTACCAAGGGAGAATGTTGTGAAGGTGTGTTCAGTGCAGCTTCTCCCGATTATGTGTCTCTTAATTGGCACTCCAACAGCCTCCCAAATCACAGCAATTACCAAAAACCTCGGTCAGAGCGAAGACCAGTGCGTTCTTAGGGAAAATGCTTGGTCAGGGGGGTACAGGGACGCACCGGGAACGATCGGTGCGCGAATCATTCTAATGTCCCCTGTGTTCTTACTAAAACTTTGACAACGATAGAAAACCGATGCCTCCTTACCACCTACACCCAACATAGCCTCTTACGGATCTCCATCACTCTTCGACGCATTTACTCCTCCTGTACCCCCCATACCTCAAGAGCACAAGCACTCTCCATCCCCCGCTGATGTTTTTACCGCCTCGCAGCGCGCAGCGGCCGAATCGAAACCCTTGCCACCAATAAGCCCTGAGATGCAAGAGAGCGACGACGAACAGTCTATGGTTTTCGTGGAGAGAACTATTTCGCATGAGGAAGTAAGGCCAAAACAGCAACCTGAATCGTCCGGTGCAGCGAGAGCCAGGAAACGGAGGAGCATGAGTGTTGGTGATGCCGAACTAAAGAAGGCCATGCTCGCGACATCTCTGATATCACCACTTCCAAAAACACCAGAAGCGCCCTCTAGTCCAGTGGACACCGGTAATACGACATTAGATGGCATTCTAGATGACTTCAAAGGTCAACTTTCACAATTGGATCCAGTTCAGGGTACTTGGGACCTTCAGGACCCATCTACTCCGGCGCGAAAGCTTCCTCACCGATCAACTAGTGACGGTAACCCTTCGGCTTCTGGATTGCGTGTTGATTTGAACAAAGCCGTCCCAGTACCTCCAGCGGAGAGAAGCCCAATGCTGACCTTGAGCATACCATCTCATCACCTTGATAATTCACCAAAGAAGGAACCGCAGCCCTTCCCGATCGTTCCCCCTCGTAATGCGTCACTTCAGATGCCACGAACGACTGCACGGCCCCTGTCAACAGGTTCTCCGCATAAAATCACCTCAAGACATGCATCAAGTCCACTACGATCGAAAAATGGGTACATCACCAACCCAGCAGCAGGCACCTCCCGAGACACTGCTCGGCTCCGTGCACTTCATCGTTCCAGTGCGTCCAACTCAGAACCTTCCCTTATCCCAGATGGGGATGATACACACGCCTGTAAGTTTCATGGTTCTTTGTTTTCTTAGAAACTTGTATACTTACAAAAACCGCAGTCCCTGCCCGGAGAGGTTCGCAGCAAGACTTGAGTGATCTAAATCTTAGTCGAAGATCATCCGCTACTCAATCAACTGCTGCTCTCTCGCCCAATCCAGCTGAGGATAGTGCTGAGATGGAGGCTCGCGGGAAGGATCTTGCATCTCGATGCTGGAACGAAGAAGAAGAATTCTTGGCTAAAGAAAAAATCGCAGAGTGGCTTGGCGGGCAGTGAGTAATCCTTGATTTTTCATACTTGAAGACTAAATATATGATATGTTAGTGGGCGTATTAACAAGGTGGCGCTTCACCACTACGTCAACTTTTTCGATTTCTCAGGTTTGAGACTCGATCTAGCCTTTCGGTAAGAGCTTAGGCCTGCTTGGCCACGTGAGACAATCCTCAATGATATTACAGCCGGCTTTGTGCGAAACTCTACCTTAAAGGCGAAACCCAACAAGTCGACAGGATTCTTGAAGAGTTCAGCAGACGTTACTGGGAGTGTAACCCTGGCGGCGTATATGGAAGTGCTAGTAAGGGATCAGCATTGAGGCACTGCCTTCCACTGACACAATTCCCAAGATATTGTTCATGCCGTCTCCTACTCGCTACTTCTCCTCAACACTGACCTACATGTTGCCGATCTAACAACCCGAATGTCCAGAAATCAATTTATCCGAAATACCCTCACCGCCATTCAAATGCAACTCCAACCATCCCCGACTACGGACCTTTCTGTGTCCGACCTGACCTATGACGACTGTAGTAGTATACGCGGGCCTCCACAGGATGGAAGCGAAACCCATACCAAGTCAAAACGCAGCGATAGTATCGCGAGCTGGAACAGTATGTCTCGGGAAAGCGGGATGGCATTACCGGTTGTCCACAAAGACGCGAATGGCAGTACACCTTCCGTACAACTCTCCGCTGCCCATGAACCCCGATCTGGCACGAATCCCGTTTATGGCCGTGTTTGGGAGAACGATATGGAAATCCTCCTCAAGGTAATGATTTTCAGCATAGTGTTTTCACCAGCATTATATCAATGGCCCGTTCATATAGGAAATGTATAATGCGATCAAGAGCCAGCAGATTTTGCAACCGCTCACAAGCAGCCTAGGGCGTTCTGGATCATCGCTGAGCCCCGGTGGTGCAGTGATCTTGCGAAACCGTAGTCTGCGTACGCAACCTGATCGACTGACGACCTTGAAACGAGGTAGCATACGTGGTCTACAGTCCATCCTTGCTCAGCAAGGGGTTAGTCCCTACAGTAGTAACAGCAGCATAGATGGCCGCGTAAGCCCCTCGCCCAGTTTTGCCACGTCCACACACGAGGCAAGTTTATTCTCCTTGCCCGCCTGTTATTACCAGACTAATTAACTTACGGCGGTAAGACTCTGTATGGATCGAGTTCTTCTTTCCTCTCACCTGCGCTGGGCTTCGCCTCGAATTTGT
Source organism: Sphagnurus paluster (assembly GCA_018282025.1). Lineage (NCBI taxonomy): Eukaryota > Fungi > Basidiomycota > Agaricomycetes > Agaricales > Lyophyllaceae > Sphagnurus > Sphagnurus paluster. The sequence continues at coordinate 10,390 of JABCKI010000135.1, read as the reverse complement.
CACATACGATCATCCGTGAAGCACAAGAAGACGATGATCGGAGTATACGCAGCAATGATTCGACTTCTACTACCATCAGCATTACAGATGAAGAGTTGGCACTCCTCGGAGCACCTTGGGCCAAAGAAGGGATGTTGTGTCGCAAGCAATATTGGGAGTCGACGGGGAAGCGAGCCCGTGACAAGGCATGGATGGACGTTTTTGTTGTGATTCAAAAGGGCGAGTTGAACATGTTTACTTTCGGCGATCACTCAAGTGGCGCTACTGGTACCTTTGGAGGCGGAAACTGGCTGGTAAGTTTCGTATGCTCATTGAAGTTTATTTTTTGATTCACGGCAAAATTCAGGCGAATGCGAATAGCGTTGGAATAGTCCACCTGGCCCATTCTCTAGCTCATTCACTTCCTCCTCCGGGTTATAATCGGCAACGCCCTTATTGTATGGTTCTGACCATGGCCAACGGTGCAGTATATTTCTTCCAGGCCGGCACAGAAGAGCTGGTGAATGAGTGGGTATCAACCTGTAATTATTGGGCAGCCCGTACGAGCAAGGAACCTCTTGCGGGAGGTGTTTCCAACATGGAATATGGTTGGAACCGTGTGGCCGATCCGTACCCTCATGGACGCTCACACTCCGACTCGGAGTCTGTCCAAGAAAAGGATCACACGGATGCACTAAGCGTTCGAAGTGGACGGAGCACGCGCAGCAAATTTGGGTGGAGAGAGGGAGCTGCTACTGTCCGCGGGACCCATTCGCCATGGGCTGAGAAGACGTTAATCAACGAGTGGAAACCCCCGCTGCCACCAACTGTATCTAGCGTCCATGACGAGGAAGCTCAGCTGGATGCTCTAAGGAAACATGTTTCGGCGATGAAGAAGGACCTGGAGAGGCACAATGAATACCGCGAACCCATGACGGCATTGGTACGTATAGAATGATGTTGCTTGTGACCAACTAACATTTCTGTGCAACAGTATCAACCGAGGACGACCAATGCGGTCAAGGCGCAGACTAACTGGGAGAAAAAATCTCAATGGCTGCTTACTGAGATCGTCAAGTACGAGTCTTACATTGATTCGCTGCAATCCGCGATGTCGCTGCGTCTGAAAAAGAGGGGAGAGAAGGGTACGTGGACATATGTCAATACTATTCAGCCACCTTTCTAACGGGGTGTTTAGCTCTAGAGCGGGCATTGAATGGGCCTCCGTCCGATTCATCCTCAATAATCGCCAAGGGCAAGTGGAAAGGACCTGAAGAAGCGACCATTCGGGAAGAGGCTGAGCCAACCACTCCAGGGCCTGGGCAACAATTCAACATGCAAATGCATCGACGAGAGCTAGCCGAGGCGCGAGACCGCGATGAATAACTTATTACACTGGAACTTTTCACTTATTTTCTCTTCTTGCTTCGGACACTGTATATGTGATTTCACCGTCCTCTGTTTTTTTAAAAAGTTTTGGTTGGATCCGTGACAGGAATATCTAAATCGATATTATACCCCATATAATTTAAATTATATGCCACCATGCGTTGAACAATCCGAATCATCACCTGACACTGCAGTGATGCATTACGGTCTCTGCGCCACAATTTTTGTGGCGCAGAATGGCACCTTTAAGAAGTGTGGAGCATCTATCCTGCAAACCTATGCACAACATTTGGACGGAAACACACCCAATGCCGGATAGCAGCCTCCGTCTGGAAGAAAAAGAAGAGATAAGATCTTCTTCAAGGCTTCGAGCTTCAAGCTTGAGGTATTTAGTATTGCCTCTATCTTGAATATATCATCCTCAGCGAATCGGCCCTTTCTCAGAAATACGCACAGACCACCCTCGCCGCGCTCAACTTCAGGGTTTCTTCAGAACATACTCGTCAGGATCTAATTTATAGAAACTGACCGAGTCTCGCATTTTTACAAATGCCACATCCTTAGTATCCACTCGATGGCCTTTGCGCTCACTCGTCATACAGAGAACATAGGTGGTGTCTCGAGGACGTTTGGCCTTTTCATCTCAGATGCTTGCGAAAGCCGTTTGGGTGGGAAGCTACTATGGAGCTTCTGTCTGATGGATTAATTATTGCGAATGATACTTGCACCTAAACCACTGTCCCCATGTAGATGCGTACGTCCAGTTTGAACACAAAATCATAGGTGCTACGTACACAGACATTAATGTATGTTTGCTGCTAGTGCCTTGAAGAATGCAGATGCTGCTTGCGAAGCTGCCAGTGACGCTGTCTCTATTTCCCGAGCTGCGTTATTTGGAACCTGTTGGAGCTTTAACGACGCCTGTAAATCCCCTGTTGATTTTGCAGCCTCCGCTGCGACCAGTGCATCCTCTGCAGCCCTCGATGCCATGTTTACTGCTGCCAATGCTTCGTCTAGCGTTCTTCGTAACGCCTCTTCCACCGCTCCTTCGAATTCATTCCTCGCCACAACTGCCTCTCTGATCCCCTGTTCTTCCACAACTGTGGCCGGTAGAGCCATTACAGAAGTACACATTGCGACCAGGGCAAGGGTGCGATAGGGTACTGCCTGAAGCCCCGTTGCAAGTGTTGTATACATATGGGGAAAAGAGCGCTATTCGCCCCATTATCACGGAGAAAAAGAAGGTTGAGGGAACTCGCATGATTTCGTCGATGATGATTATGTTTAAGGTGTTTATGAATTCGAATGAGGCCAGTCTATCTTATTTTAAAGACTAGGAAATAGGAGACTGCGGCCAAAATTTCCACAACTACGTCTAATAATATATGTCGTGGCACCTTTCAGTCATAAGAATGACATCACTAAAACTGCAAAAATCCTGGGAGACGTTGCGGCAGTTGCCAATATGATTCAATATCTGCCTGCCTTGTGAGCGATTGCCACGGTCTTATGACCACCTTGCACACCTTGGAAATGATTATGTCAATTACATGGAATGACGTACCGGCCGGACCGTGAAGGTTGGCAATGTGCCGCAATATTTTATTGGAACGGACACTAAATTATCAAATGGACTTGGGCTTATAAGACTTTATGACAACCTTTTGGTGATTGGTCTGCCTTTTGTTAGATTGCACCGGATTTTGTACCATCATAACGCCTTGTCACGTTTTTCCAATTTAAGTGATGGAGACAAATAGCAATGTCTGAATCGTGGTGGTACCCCTGTGAGAAAGTTATCACGCGTTATTTGCGCGTATTTCCAAGCAGGCTGTCAGCCACCGTCAATGTGTGACTGCTCCCTATAAGTATGCGAACATGGCGTCAGATCCGCAGGTTTACCACTGATTCTTATCGTCCACCAGGACCCTCTAACAAATCACCTACCACAATGGCACAGCAGCAGAGTATGCCCTCGTTTGATTTCCCTTCTTCCGCATATTAATCTACTTTGGCTCCTCGCAGAATATATCGTTGTCTTCAAACAATGTGCCACTCAGGAGCAGATCGAGCACTATGTTAGGGAGGTGGAAAGACATGGTGGGTGAATGCAAAATCCCGGCATACATTACCCTCACCTGCCTCAGGTGGTATGGTCACCAACAAGTACGAAGATGTGATCAAGGTGAGTTGCTCGCTCGCCACTATACGGAATATATACTGACATGGATTTTAATAGGGCTTCGCGGGAGGAATCCCCGAGAAACTCCTCCATTCGTTCCAGGATGATAATATTATCGACTACATCGGTGCGTACTCACACTATCTGCTCACGCCCCTTACTAATCTGTAAATCGTGTAGAGCCCGATGGTATTTTAACTACCCAGTAATCGACAAACCATTTTAAACCCTGCTTTCTGCTCTGTTTTATCTCTAAGGTATTATAACAATGGACGATGATGTATGTAAATGCGCGTACCGCATACTATCCAGGAGCCGCAGTATGATTTAAGATGATGACATACTGCCTGATGCGGAGCTTTCAAGAACCACACAGATCTAACAGCTCCAGCGGCCCAGGCGCCCAAGAACAGTATTCTAGAGTATATCCGAACAAACATATGCTCGCATATGTACATGAAGCGTAGCGAAAGCAGTTTGATGATAAGATCCACTGAAACATCGCTCTGATTGCATGGTATAGGTAAGTAAGTACCAGTTCCACGTGTATTTATTTGAAGAAGCTACGGATGCATGCATGACAGCACGCGCGGTTGCGGTGCAACAAACACTTTGATATCCATAGTGTAACATATATATACATATGCAGCAACTCTTCGAGAATATCCGTTCTACTTACACCATCCATTTGCTAGCCGTTTCTCTGGGTGGCACAACTCACCCCACTGGTTATATCAATTATCACGCCTTTCACGATGCCCACCAGTCAGTTTACGGGTATCCGGAAGAGCTATTAGTGACTAATGGCTAATCCGCTATTCCAGAATCAATCGTAGTATTCAAAGAGTCCGCCTCCATGGACGACGTGTATGCGCTCATCGAGCAAGTCAAAGAGCAAGGTACGCACAGACTCTCTGCTAACACTCCACTCACGGTTTGCGCTGTGAATTTATTTCCACCACCAGGAGGATACGTTTCGAATGTCTACGATGCGATCTTCAAGGGCTTTGCCGCTGTCATTGAGGACGACCACCTCCGTAGCCTGCAGTCGCTCGCGAGGGTGCGTGGCAGCACTATTGATTACATCGGTACGCCCCAGTCCCCTTTTCCAGGGACATACACATACTCACCGCTGGTGCCTCACAGAATCCGACGGTGTTGTGACGACATTTGACTAAGGACCCTCAATCACATAGCCTTGCTCATAGAGGCACTGGCTAAGGGCAGTTATTAATTATATCACGGCTAGACGTCCGCAGTTTTGACCTGTACGAATGAATGTATCATGAATACAATGGACGGAGCCCACCATAGGGCATATGCTAGTGATTTGTAAAGGAGATGCTGCGTTTGGGAGAGGTTCGGTACATATTATATCTGTAAAAAGGTATCGAGTATTGAAGGAGGTATGTATAAAGGCTAAAAATGAGGGCATGTTTCTCATTCGAAATCCGAGTCTCCGAGGTCTTGTAGTACAAAGGAAAGAATAAAAGAGTCGTGGCAGGGGTCGTAGTCGTCAAGTCATGGCTCGTCATAGTCGTGTGTAGCGAATTAAATTTACAAATAACTGAGGAGTCAATCATGCAAGAGATCAGGAAGTTAAGTTCTTACTGATTAGGATCTGCCTTGGCGGGCAAGACGACGGGCGGGAAATGGACCGAGTCTGCGTAAGCGTTCACCATGCTATCTGCGAAGGTCGGGAGTGATGGCGGCGTAATGTCAACGACGGGGTCTGGGGATGGTACGGGCGATGTAGGTGGAAGAGGCGAAATAGTATTGGGTGGTTGGGGCGTTGGCTCTTGCTTTGTCGTTCGTACCTTCTCCTTCTCCTCGTTTGCGTCCGTTGGTGGGGGGTCAGGGAAGTCCCATGGGCGAGCCACCTGTAATTGACATGTTCTTCAGCAAGCTATACACCAAATGTCAGGGGTAAAAACTACCAGCGCAGCGGGCATAATCCTAAACAAGTATAAGTTATTTAAATGTCAAAGCTGAGCCAGCAAAGCCTCACCAAGTCGCAGCACACACTACGCCACGGCCCACATCATGCTTCTTGATATTATCAAACTCGTAGTCGATGAACTGAGAGATATAGCGGACGAAGGGAAGGATCTCGCGCACGCCGTTGTTTATAAGGGCCAGTGCAGTGAGCAAGTTGACAATAGTACCGGCAATGGATTTGGCATCCTGGACGTATATCAGAGGCTCGTCTGAGTAATGAAAAGAGAGAAACACACGGCAAGATGCTTTAAAGTTGGAGGAGGGAGCACCAGCTCGAAACCCCACCAATCTTGATATTATAGGAGGTCAGCAAGCAGGGAAGTGCAATATATGCGCCACTTACACGTTATAACAGACATTCGATCCGTGGGCGGGTATATTCCTGTCCAACATTTGAGTGGGGTCTAAATGCTTGTGTTGATATGTCTCTCACCTGCGTGATCAGGTATAATTGCCTTGCCGGTCGCATACCCAAGAGCCATGAGTTGGGGTGTAATCTGCTCAAAGCCTTTAATCACAGTCTCCGCCGTAGGCAGCGCACCCGATAGCAACCCAGGTCCAGACCCCGGCTGCCCAAGTCCCAAATCTTGCGGCTTCATCAAGTTGACGATATTCATATCGTTGAACATTGCCATGACCTGCTCGACCGAAGCCTTTCCCCCGAAGACTGCATCGCTATCATTTGCACCGGGGCACTGATTGCGGAGGGGCGCGAAATGGAGTTTCTCCTCTTCTGCATCCGGGTGCTCCAGACACACCGCATGTATTGGGCCCTGGGCTACGTTAGCGCCAGCCCCCGCGAAGCTCTTCCCCTCAGGAAGAACGTCGGAGATAGGAAGCGCACGGAGCTGTGCGATAAGCTTGTTCGCAGACTTGGGATTGTTGAGCTGGGCCTTGATCCTGCTCAGCTCCGGGCGAGCATTCGTGGGCGTGATTTGTGGGGTAGCTGCGGGTGGCCCACCAACGATGATTGAGCGCAACACGAGCGCAGATTGCTTTGCGCGTTTGTCCGAGCTTGTGAAGCGTTGTCTTATCGCGTAGAGTTTCCTGGCCTTGTACGCCTTCTTCTCGTGTTCCTGCTCTTGAGCAACGGAGACAATGGGCTTATCGTGTGCACGGTTGAGGGAAAACGCTCTGAGCGAGAAGCGGCGGAAGTTGACCTGCGGGCGGCCGTCGGTGGCAGGTTTGGCGACGGAGTCTATGCTATGGCTTTCGCTATTGGTGGGCTTTGAGACAACGATCTTTGGGATAGATTGCGGTTCGTTGAAAAGCAAGGCAGGCGCTATCAGGGGGTCCTCCGTCGCGTCATTGGGTGTTTCTAGCACTGATGAAGTCATCGCAGGTGGGGACTCTGTCGACGTCTGCGTAGCGAGATCGGACACAGGGTGAGCCGACGAAGTCTCCGCAGATCGTGCGGAATACGTAAGGAGGTCGAGAAGACCCATGGCGACAGCGACGGAGGGGGGCGAACAAGTAGCCAGATCGTGGCAGGAGCAAAGAGGCGATCAACTAGAAATAGCCTCACTTCAAATTCTACCATGACTCCTTCAGGCTCAAGAGCTCAGGCTTCCCCCCAAGCGCTGCCCTGTCACAGCTACATAGGCTGAGCTTTAGACAACCCAGAAAAAGCAATACCAAAACCGCCATGCAGCCATCTGGGACGGATATCGGAAAGGTGACTTTCCAAGATATCATACGGTATGTTATCTACTACTACTCTCGGAAACAACTAAAAAGTGTGTCGGCGCTACAGAAACTTTTCCCCAACATGGTTTGCTGCCACAATGGGTGCGTTCTAATATCCTTACATTACCGTGACGAAAACCTACCCACCCGCAGGCACCGGCGCGATCAGCATTCTCTTCTCTGCGTTCCCTTATGGGCACGCTACAGCCCCCATGAGAGCCCTCTCACTGACTTTTTTCTTCCTTAACCTTCTCCTCTTTATGCTCTTCACGGCCCTCTCGATCACCCGGTATGCGAGATATCCGCAGTCTTGGACGACGATGCTCTATCATCCTAGCCTTAGCCTGTATACTGGGTGCTTCCCTATGGGTGCGACGACATTGATCAATGTTTCTGTCGACGTGATCAATGTGGAGTATGCTTTTGGCGGAGCAAATTTATTTGGGCAATATGGTGGGCGGACGTCGCGATATCGGTACTGTGCTGTTGGGGCATGGTGCACATTATGTACGTTGGTTGATTTTTTCCGCAGAACCAAGCGCACCTACTCATTTGCCTCGAGGTCAACAACGCATCGACACACCCTCCACGCGATGACAGCTGCCTGGCTTCTTCCGGTAGTGACCCTCACTGTCGCTGCGTCCTCTGGCGGCGTCCTTGCTCGCGCACTCCAACCCCATTCACACTCTTACGCACTCACGACTGTCGTTGTATCTACATTCCTCGTGATAATTGGGCTCACTCTCGCGCTCATGTTGATTACTATCTACTTTCTACGGCTCATTCTACACGGACTACCGCCAAGGGAAAAGATCCTCTCTGTCTTTCTCCCGCTTGGGCCCAGCGCACAGTCCGCCTTTGCTATCCTCCTTATCGGGCAAAACTTCCGTACACTGCTCCCGCTTCCCGACGGCACGAGTGCGAGCCTCGTGCTGTTGGCAAAAAACACTGGTGAGACGATACACGTCGTGTGCGTGGCCGCGGCGTTCCTCCTATGGGCACTAGCGGTGATGTGCATTGTGTTTGCATTGCTCGGAATATATAGCACCGTGCGCGTTCGCCGCCAGCGCTTCCCGTTCATTCTGCCTTTCTGGGGGCTGGTGTTTCCGAATGTGCGTCCACTGTGTTCATAAGGAGTTTCGTATACTCCTAATGCTCCCTCTTTAATTTAGGGCGTGTTTGCGAACCTTACCCTGAACCTGGCAGCCGCATTTGATTCACCGTTCTTTCGCATTCTCGGGAGTGTTTATGCCGTCGCGACTCTGTTAGTGTGGACATTCGTTGCCAGCCGTACGCTTAGTATGGTTTATGATCGCACTATATTTGCTGCACCTCCGGATGACATTAACGATCAAGCGAGTCTTGAGGTCAATCAAAAGTTGGACGCTCTTGGCCATGAGTCGTTGGAACAATCTGCATCGCCCAGCTCAAGCTCCAGCGCTACTGCAAGCATCTGTGTAGCACGGCCATAGACGAAACCAAATACACAAATTGGGCACACATTTTACTTCCAATGTTGCATAGGACCTCACCTTACTCAGTATACCCCACAACAACATTAGAGCTACTCCGGACCATATAATAATATATGAGGATTATTCAAAGTACCCACAAAATGAGTAGAGATAGATATTGGAATTAATCATGTCACCAGATAATGATACATTTGCTTATTTAGGTGTTCTTAAGTCCAACATCCCAGAATTTATACCCCTGCAGCACCCCGACCAGCATCACTCGAGATCTTACCTGCACGAATATTTGTATGCAACGACGAATGGAGCAGCTTGGGCTCGCCTAGCGTCGCGTCCCGCGCTTCGCGCATCTGTACAAATACGTCTTTGGAAGTCCCAGTCTTGATGTGTTTGTTGAAGTGCGCTTGCTCGTCAACCGTTGACATACATGTGGGTCTGCGATCCGGTGAGGGAGGGTAGTCGTGCCCAACAAAGATGCAGTAGTCCTGTGGGAGCGAGAGTAGGCGCTTCATTGACTGCGGGAGAGTTAGAGACCAGCAAGAAAGCTTTAGGCATGATGCACATACAGCATATAAATCTTTGGCATTACCACCAGGGAAGTCAGCGCGCGCAGAACCGACATCAGGCTGACGTATAATGATCAGGGAGTTGAAAAGGAACAGATAAATGATTATACCAGGAATATGGAGTCGCCCGCAAACACAGACTTGCCTACCAGGTACCCCACACTATCCGGGGTGTGGCCAGGTAAGTGAATTACCTTACAACTGAGCTGACCAAGCATGAACTCTTCGTCATCCTCCAGGAGGACGTCGAACTCTTCTACAAGAGATGCGGGGTCGAGCCCGTACTTGGGACCAAAGGTCGCCTGGACCTGTGTAATGCGCTTGCCGATGCAGATTATGGGGCTTTCTGGCAGTCGGGACTTGAGATACTGTGAAGCTGTTAGGTGGTCGGCGTGTGCGTGGGTTTCACTGAATAATCAGGTTAGTGGTTGAGGTTGGATGGAGATATAGAAGGGACAGGCACAGGATACGAGTCACTTTGAGACCCCTCTGCTCGATGAATTCGAGGATGCAGTCTGCGGTGGTAGTCGAAGTGGTACTTGTTGCATCATCGTAGTCCAGTACGGGGTCGATGATGGCTGTCTCAAGGGTTGCTGGGTCCGTTACGAGATACTGCCTGGGGTAAATTTTAGCGGTCCGCGGTAAATTTTCTGACGCTCGGACTCACCAGGTGGAGGTCTGCTTCTCAAAAAATGAAAATACAGACGGGGGTCCGAGGAACGCGCGGAAGTGCTCGCGGCATGCTTCCCCAGGTATGATCTGCGCGGCGCGGAAGCTGGTTTTGGTGGACATGGGAGTCCACTGGGTAGGCTTCGAGATTGAATTCATCGCAAGTGATGGAGACACATGTGAGCGTAGGCGTATCGCAGAAGGTAGGAGAGATCGTGGGCTTCCTAGGAGGGCTGCACGAATGAGAGATGGCATGCCTGGCGTACAACTCGTCAACACTATGGTGAGTAGGTGGTCGATCGTCTTAGAACCAACCCTTCTTGAACCTGAACCACCACCATCTCCTTCATTTCCCACGGTTCACACCCTCTGGGATGGGGAGCTAGTCTCCCCTCCAGCCCCCTAAACACTCCTTACCCCACTGCCTGGCCACCACTCTGGCCAAC
>JABCKI010000134.1:0-33763 GCA_018282025.1 Sphagnurus paluster | reverse complement strand
TGAGCTTTTTTGGATTTTTTGAAGCCTCTGAGGTCAATTTTATGGACTATATATGCACAGAAAATTGTATTCTTCACTGTTCCAAGGGCACAGAGTACAGATGGAAACACTAGAGTATTACTAAGGAGTGATGGCATGCAGCAGCCGTGCAGAAAGGGCCGAAAATGCGATGAGATCAAGGGCAGCTTTGAAAATGAGCGCCCTGTGTAGTCGAACCAGCTCGGGTGGTAAATCAACCGTAAGTCGAGCTGAATTACGGTAAATCATCTGTAAATAAGGACTTTTTGGCACTTATTGGGGTGAAGTAAGGCTATTTTAAGACTACATATCATCATAAGTTGTTCTTTTTACTTCATAATAAATTATTTTTCATTGCATTTTTGTATTACAAGGCTATATACATGTGGGGAGGGCTCGAGAACAGTAAATTGGAGAGCAAGAGAGCGCGAAAGCCGGTAGGAAGGGAGCCGAACATCGTTCGGACCCTGCCAAAGCGCTTATTTCTGGAAGCGGGGCTGATCGCATGTCCCTGAGTGACCTATGCGTCTGTCCAACGCAAGTTGGACGCTGCAGACGTGCTCCCGCCCCCTCGAAGGAGTCGCGACGACGCAGGCAGGCAGCGCCGCGCCGCGCCGTCACGCATCACGTGACTGTAAATCATTTCTAATAAGTGACATTTGGCTCCAGCCCCACTCGGTTGCTATGACGAGTCCTGAGTCGTTGGAGAATGCGCGAAAATCCCGCGTTGGAGTGTGCTGCGTTGGAGCACTCCACGAACTTAAAAGGATGAGACTGTTTACATTGCACCAGCTATATATTTCCCACTTCAGCTATGCTGAAGAATTATGCGTAGCGACAACGAAATAGCTTACGATCTGCCGTCTACTCTGATCTCTTCATCCAACATCAAGTAAGCAAACATTTTGTTTATGTGCTAATTTTATGTGTAAATTTCATGACAGTAATACTCGTCGAACAAGTTGTCATCGTAAGTCTTTTATTTGTTATTTACTTTGACAGATCACTGATTGGTTTTGGCAATCGGTGTCTTCGACAGCGCTCAGCAGCGTGGGACGCCGAAGTGGGTTCATTGCAAGAAAGTAAGTGCTTTTAACGGTCGTCGATTTCGTGGCTGGCAGCGTCGGCAGCTCCTGCCGCTAAATTATCAAGGTACTTACTACTCGAGTGGTGACCGAGAACGAAATATGTAGAAGGCTGATTAGTTGGTTGAGCACCGTAGTCACTCAAATGTATATTTACTAGTATATATATTATTTTCGGTCAAGATATGTATGCACTGGCTTATATGGACAATCTGAAGGCCCTATTTGTCCAACAGGCCTATGCATATCTGATAGCATCTATCAGGCCTAGTCAGAAAATATAAAGGTTGACTGAACCGAACTTGGTAACCCGCTACCTTATATCAGGCCTTGCCTGTCCCTGTACACTCTACAAGCATAGATACAGTCTATATACTCTATATACTCTATCAGGCCTGATCGCGGACTATAAAGGTTGACTGAAGCTAATATGGTGCACTGCCACCTGATGGCCTTACACCGCCTGGCAAAGTCTTCTATCACTATGTGACACCCAATATGCTTTTTTCGATTTTTCCGACAGTCATAAAGCAAAATTGAGCGCTTCTGGTGCCAGTGGCGGATGCCTTTCACTCTCTTTTGTAACCATGTAGTAGAATTACTTGATATGATGTCAAGCTGACACGCATGACAGAAAAAATACATCAGAGACGTTTAGTACGATACATGGCGGGTCGGGGAGGGAGTTTGATCTCGTTGCCCCGGCCGCACCACCAGACTAACCCAGTAATAGCATAACGATGATCCAGAGTACGGAAAGAATATAGTGGTGGGTATACGCACCCTGAATGGTACAGGGGTGCGATAACCAAATGGTCAGGGGGGCGAGGGGGGTGGGGAACACTATGTACGGGATAGAATCTTGTATAGGTAATGATGACGATGATGACGATGACGATGATGTACAGCGACCTGGCCCTCCTAATATACAGTGAAAGAATGCATGGTGAATGTAGCAGAACCAAACAATTACAGAACATGAACAGGATGGATGCGAACGATAGAAGCCTAGAGCACAGCGATGATAGGATAGATGGGGGAACTCGGGAGAGGAGGAAAGTGTGCTGAGGCAATATACAGTGTGGTGAGGAAGATAGGCGGGTTAGCAGAGACCCCGAGTGTACACCTGCCCGCCGTAGTTTAGGCTACTGGGTGAAGGACTAGCCCCCGCCCTCGCCACTAGCATGGAGCCGAACCGGCTGGGCATGCCCAGGCGGCTGGTTTGCATTTGCGATGGAGGACTGCGGTGCCGGCGGAGGCGGTACATGAGCGTAGGCAGCATAAGCCGGCCAAGGAGCACCATATGGTGGACCTTGCGGCTGGGGCGGGTAAGGATAGTACGCCTGTTGCGTATGTTGCTGCTGCTGGACATCTTGCGCCGAGTGCCGAGGGTTGCTATTCGGCCCAGGCGGATATGCATACGGGTACAGCCCTGGAGCCTGTGGTGGAGGGGCACCTCCCGCTGGGTAAAAAGTTTGAGACGGATGGGGATGCGCATGGGACTGCGACGGCGGCATCGTCGTATATCCTTGTATGGCATAGTAGCTTTGCACAGGAGCGTATGGAGGGTAGTGAGCTGGTGGCAGAGTAACTGGGATACTGGAATTGACATATCCGCTGGAAGGTTGGATTGGTGGTGAGGCGACGGCTTCTTGAGGTTGCTGTTGGTCGGCTGGTGTAGTAGGGTCCCTAATACCAGACTTTGTCTGCCTCCGAGATCGCTTTCCGGCCTGAGGTGCGGGGTAGGGCTCAAATCGTTTGGGATGTTTGCCGGTATTTGGACTTTCAGTAACACGACCATCGGTGAGAAGAGGCAGAGCGGTGAGCAGAGCCGGGGAAAGAGGGGATGACGGGTCGATATCATCGGCTTCGCCACGATATCGAGGACGCCCGTCGACGCCGATCTCCACTTTGGGCGGGTTACGGAAGTGGGTCTTGTCTAGGTACTCAGGGCTTATGTCCAGGGAAGCTAATTCAGGTAAAGAAGAGGGTGATCTAAGCCGCCCATTGGTGACGTCCTCAATCCTGTAGTAGGAAATCAAGTGCTGCGATACACCACCGATGGTCAAAGAAAAAGTCTGAAGGAAGTCAAGGTTTGACGCCTGAATAGAGTTGGGCGCTGCATACCTTTTTCATCAAGCCATCTGGTTTGAATTTGTAGCTGTTCGTCAGACTACCTAGTAGATTCCTCTCGCGCTGTTTGTCAACCCCTCCTAGGTGAGCTTCATCATTCTTGGGACGACTAAGTGACTGTGCCTCGGGCTTGGACGCGTCCAAGGCATACTGTTCGCCGACGTCTGGTGGTGATGCCTCGGATCTTGCCCCTCTATGGCCTGCACCACGCTTGTCTGTCTCACGATAGAGCAAGAAGTTGCCAAGGATGCGACTGGGGCTCCAGAAAAAGCCATCGGTCCACCTCTTGATTCCGCTTTCGTCCTCATCAAAGACAAAGACGGAACCCGAGGTAATCATCTTGCGCTCCGAGTCGACGAGCCTACGAGTGACGCGGGGTATCAAGCCTCTGCGGGCAGCCTCAAGGATAAGCAGTGCATCGCCAGTGGTCTCTATCCAGCCTGACCAGGGAGGCTCGGTCCAAGTGGATGTCGGTTGGGTGGACGGTGCTGCAGACATCCTCCAGGGCAAGCACGGTCTGTGTTGAAGAGCAACATGAGGAGGGAGAGAGGGAAGAGGGAAGATTAGATATTAAAGTTCTGGATCAGCAATTAAATTTAAAGTTGGCTCACCGTCAAGTAGATTTGCGGAGGAGAAATTTGTCAAAAGACGATTTTCAACCCCGACAGGTCTACAAATGCGTTGTTTGTTGTGCTGTTCTCTATTTCTAGTCTTTCCTCCTCGTAAATCCCTGTCCTGGCCCACTAGAATCGAATTGGAACATGCTACTTGCCTCGAGATTCAATTTTGTACTTTCAGGCGCTGACGATGGCCCAGCAACGAGGCAACCAGCCCTCGTTTTGCCACTGCCAGATTCAATTGTTGTGTTATGTAAGCAAATAAGCAAAGTCGCCGACCGTATTTTTCAATCCCATCCATTGTCGATATCCGAGTTCAAGTTATCTATTCCTCTCGCTGCTTATTCTCAATCCGTGGAATGATTCCCTAATCTCAGGCTGTCCTCTGAAATCATCACATGAGGCTGCTCATTACGCGTCGCATCTTGGCCCGGAGCATCCCCGCTTACTTTTGGACATCGTACGTGCTAACCTGTACCACTCCAAATGTTGGCTATCCTTTGCTCTGGTGTAATCGCCGATCACCCGCATTATTCCATGGCACATGTACAATAGAACCAGGATCATCGCTCGACGTTCGTTCAACGTTCGCTATTTGAAACATTTCCATATGCTTCACATCCCAAGCGCCGCACGGCTTGATATGCTGATCCCGTCCTCTTTTCCATATCAGTCTTTCTGTGGGCCTCATGCTCACTAACTACGTAATGCAGCAAGATTCTCACCCTTCTTGACATATTATCGCATAGGTTGGCGCTTGACATATCACTGTTGGTCGTGTCTGCTATGACATACGTCTTTAAACAACACGGAATTCGGGGACCAAGTTTTCATTTCGATATCCTTTTCTTCCTTTTCTCCGCCAACATCCGACCACCCTTTTTGGTCGTTTCTATGAATTTACTGCGTAAATAAACCATAGGGCTGGCTTGGCAATATCCATGTGTTGAAGGGCCTTAAAGTGCCCCTTCCTCTATCGGCGTAGTGCCTCATCATTGATCCGAACCAGTGCTTTATTATCCCTCTCCTTCGTTACAACACTTGACCTCCATGAACATGGCATCTTTTTGTTGGGAGACGACGTCATGAATGTTCATCATGGCAGGGCCTATCTGAAATGACTCAAGGCATCGGCTCACAAGGAATAATCGCGGCGGACAGTAAATGATAGCACGTAGACTGCGCGTTAATCATTCAGATTCTTGTCATACCGTGTTCATTCATCAGGGGCTGAATCTTTCAGCGGTGATGAGGTACGTCAAGAAGTCTTTCATTCGGGACATGTTTCTCACCTGAGAACCCTATTGACAGCTCCCATCCAAGCATCGACCTGAAGATCTCGCAAGAGTAATGCGAGTCTTGCGGATATAGCGACGAAAATCATCCGCGTCCTCCATTTGTGCTCATGGGCCCGGTTGATATGCCCGCCGCGCTCGAATTATGCCCCAGCATGTCCGCACGCAAACAACGTAATAGGTGTCTTGAACTGACTTGTTCCTTTCTCGGCGTGAACCTTCTGCTTCTTTTCCACCGAAGGGGTTGGGTCCCTCTCGCAATAGAGAAGTCTGGACAGGGACCTATTTCGGGCTGGATCTCGAACGATATCATCCCGTTGGTATAAAAGCGCTATCGAAAAATTCGTCGTATCGCCAGTCGTGTAGGATGACGATCCTCCAACCACTCTCATTGGCGCTAGCCGCCCTCCTCCCTGTGCGTATCTTTTTGCCTTCACCTTGTGCATCACTCATACATGTATCTCTAGTTATCTCAAGCAACCTCCGTTCATTCGTCACATAAGCATCATCAACGCGGTGCTGCCGCCCTCCCAGGGAACTGGACGTCCAAAGGATGCTACACGTAGCTCATCATTTTTTACGCTACCTAGGCTCCGCTCACGATGCCGCGCGTTTCACCTTTCAGCGATTTAGTGAACGGTGTCCGCACTCTCGGTGCCTCAGCGTACAACAGTGGAAACGCCATGACCACCGCCGCATGCATCAATTACTGCGATTCCAAAGGTTTCATTTATGCTGGTACAGAATTCTCCGTACGTCGTGCTCGCTCCCAAAAATTTCTTATGCACCGGCTTCATGATTAACTCGGTAATAATTAGGTCGAATGCTGTACGCTCCCTTTCATAAGACTACATCCCCCTTTCGATCCGCGCTAACTTGGCATTAATTATTGCGCTTGTTCGACAGATTGTGACAACGACCTACACGCGGGCACTGCCGTTGCCGCCGCGGAATGCAACATGCCATGCTCGGGTAGCTCCCTCGAGTTGTGTGGAGCTGGCGGACGGCTTAACCTATACTGGAGCGGAAACCCACCCCCTGCTGCCCCCAGCACTGCGCCTACAATCGGAAACTGGAAGTCTCTTGGATGTTACACGTACGTTGCTCGAATTCCTCGGCTGAGCATATAGCATGACTCGGGAATTACGCTTAGGGATGCTATCGCGGGGCAGGGTCGCACACTTACGGTCGCTATGGCCGTCCAGGGCGATAACACGCAAGCAAAATGCACCACAGCGTGCTTCAACGCTGGATACCCTTACTCTGGCTCAGAATTTGCGGCGTAAGTACCTCTCCCCTCTACTCTGGATACATAGTATCTAACCTGTATACCCGCAGAGAATGCTGTGTGTATTATTTCCCACCTGATTAGAGTCACTCCTCACATTTTGTTTGGCTAGACTGTGGTAACTCGATCGCCGGTGGTGGTGTCCCCGCTCCTGCCTCTGAGTGCAATATGCGCTGCGCAGGAAACTCTCAGGAGTACTGCGGTGGGCCCAACAGGCTAAACGTATACACCTACACTGGCTCAGACCTACCGCCCCAACAGGGTGGAGGCGGAGGCCAACCTGGTGGTGGTGGTGGTGGTGGCGGTGGTGGTGGAGGCGGCGGCACTAACCCTGTCCCTGTCACATCAGGCCTCCCTGGTACATGGACTTACGGAAAGTGT
This sequence comes from Sphagnurus paluster, assembly GCA_018282025.1. Classification (NCBI taxonomy): domain Eukaryota; kingdom Fungi; phylum Basidiomycota; class Agaricomycetes; order Agaricales; family Lyophyllaceae; genus Sphagnurus; species Sphagnurus paluster. The sequence goes on along the minus strand of JABCKI010000134.1, from coordinate 26,946 downwards.
TGGGTGTGAGTAAATATATCCATTCCCCCTTGTGTCTCTGTTTCGTGAGGCATATAAATAGTAACTAATACGGTTTATCAGCGACAATGCATTCGGCCGCATCTTCCCATTCAACCAGCCCGCGGATCCAGCCAACACCATTCAGAGGTGCATCGCAACCTGTGCTGGCAAAAACTACACGCTCGCTGGAACTGAGTTTGGCAGTGCGTAAACTCCTTTTTCTTGCCTTTAATTTAGACTAAATAAGTCGGGTTATCCTTTTTTCTCACATAGATGAATGTTGTAAGTCCATTATCTGCGTATAGGTGAAATCTTGTTGGGCTCATTTGAATCATCAGACTGCGGTAATACTCTCGTGGCTGGCGCTGTAACGGCTGTGGAGTCTACTTGCAACAGTCCCTGTGCTGGAAATGCCACGTAAGAATCTTACTTGATCACCCCAGATTTTGCTGACTTTGGACAAACAGTCAAGCTTGCGGTGGTCCCGCCAGGGTGTCAGTATATACTTCCACCGGAATGGTTACCGCGTTGCCAGTTCCCGTTCCTCTCAAAACTGGTCTGCCTGGCCAATGGCAATACAAGGGCTGTTTGCGGTTTGTTTCTTCCTTGTAATCTTTGCTGCAGAATACTTACTCACAAAACAATGCAGTGAGCCACAAGGTGCCAAGGCACTACCCTATAAAATAGATTGGCCTACCAACAACACCGCAGTCGCTTGTATGAATCAGTGTGCTGCTTTCGGTTTCCCGGCCTCTGGTACTGAAGTGAGACTATATTTTATTTTCATGTACCACTTAAATTACTAAACATTATGGAAAGTATGCTCAAGAGTGCTGTGAGTTCATCTTTTATTTCTGATATACATATCTCAAGGCTGATGGTATTCTCAGATTGCGGAGATGTCGAGGATGTAGCGGCGAACAAAGCTGTCTTTGGAGCGGAGTCCGAGTGCACACTGCCCTGCCCTGGAGACCCCACTTCGCTCTGTGGTGCGGGTGATAGGCTCACTTACTACGTCTGGAATGGCACCATGAACACCTGGAACAAGCCTGCTAACATTGGGCGATATGAGGTATGTATCTCATCTAATCTATTGTCGTACGCACATTAAAGACTTCTATGTAGTTCTTCGGTATGTTTTGAGTTTGATTATCCTTTCCTCGGAATTGAATAAGCATCTCTCCGCTTAATAGTCCCTGGGTGCGTGATATCGATCAACTTCGTCAACAATTAGAAACTAACGTGTTATCTTTCAGTGTTGTGATTCCACTCATCGCAACAGTCGGCATCAACAACAAGGTTACTTTCCTGGAAAAAGGAGGTACCGGGTGAGTAACCTAATTGACTAGCAACTCGTCAATTCTTTCTGAAGAAAAACAGGTATGCCAACTCGTCTGGCGCTTATGAATTGGATCTATCTCTGGCGAGCAATTTCTCAGCTGCTTGGCGTGAGATGCACATCAAGTCCGATGTCTTCTGTGCGGGCTCCGTTATCCTCCCCGACAAGGCTGGTCGTCAGATCAATGTTGGTGGTTGGTCGTTAGAGTCGACCTTCGGCTTGCGTCTTTTTACACCCGACGGGGCTCCTGGAACAAAATCAGTCAACGACTGGGAGGAAAACTACCCAGCACTCGCACTTCAGGTTTAAATTTTTTGTTCTAGGATGTATTTCGTCACTCATCGCGCTCTGTAGCGAGGTCGATGGTATCCCACCGCTGTTATGCTGTCCAACGGTTCTGTCCTCGTCATTGGCGGAGAAACTGGGAGCAATGCAAGCCCGCAACCCAATCTCGAGATTCTCCCAAAACCTGTTGGTGGTGACACTGTCGTCCACCTCGACTGGTTGGAGCGCACTGATCCTAACAACTTGTATCCTTTCGTCTTCATCCTTCCTAGTACCCGTATCTTTGTTGGTGAGTAGACTTATGACTCGCTCTCACTTTTCTCACTGACATTCGCATAGCATACTGGAACGAAGCACGAATTCTGGACCCTGTCACTTTCAACACATATAAGGTTCTGCCCAACGCTCCAGGCTCAGTCAGCGATTGTGAGTCTTCAAGTGTCAGATCTGAAATACTTTACTAACATTCAAAAGTCCTTTCAGGACGTACATATCCTCTGGCAGGTTTGTGATTTACTTCAAATCTTTATGAATTGATTTTAAATACCATTGTTGAAGGCGCTGCCATGCTTTTACCCCAGAAAGCTCCGTATACTGATCCCATCAGGGTTTTGATCTGTGGTGGTTCCACTGAGGGTGCCGGTGAGGCCCTTGATAACTGTGTATCAATCGCCCCGGAGGAAGCGAATCCAACATGGACTTTGGAACGCATGGTTTGTCCTCTTCTGCTTATCATTTGAGATTACTAACATGGCGTTTAGCCTTCCAGGCGCGTGATGGCGTGCATGGTTGGTCTACCAGACGGGACCTACATGATCATGAACGGGGCTCATCAGGGTCTTGCCGGTTTCGGCCTTGCCAACGACCCTAATCTTACTGCTCTCTTATACGACCCATCTCGCCCACTGGGGCAGCGCATCTCGATCCTCAACAGCACAATTGTCGCTCGCCTCTATCACTCTGAGGCTACTTTGCTTCCCGATGGACGTGTCATGATATCTGGCTCAGACCCCCAGCATTATAATGAGGATGGTAGTTTCAAATACCCCGAGGAGTTCCGTATTGAGGTACGTTTAACTAGCGACGATGCTACCCCTATTTTACTAACTCTTCAACCAGGTTTACGTTCCCCCATATCTCAACCAGGGCTTCCGTCAACCAGAATTCACGATTACCAATACGGATTGGGCATACAACGGAAAATACACAATCAATGTAAAATTATACCAGGGAACCACTGCCAACATGAGGGTCTCGCTCATGAGCGGTAAGTCAACTTCCTATTTTTTTGGGATAAACATTCATCCCTGGTCATTAGCTTCATCCAGCACCCACGGAAATTCAATGGGCGCGAGGACCATCTTCCCTGCATTCACTTGCGCTGGCACAACCTGTACTATCACTGCTCCTCCCAATGCCGGTGTCTCGCCCCCAGCTTGGCACCAACTCTTCATTCTCGACGGGCCAACCCCTTCTCACTCGAAATGGGTGCGAATCGGTGGAGACCCGGCTAGGCTCGGCGAGTGGCCAAAACTTCCTGGGTTCACTACCCCAGGTATGTAAAATTTTCAATCAATTTTTTTTAATTGTTCGGAATGGATCTTCTGCAACGGTGGAATCGACTTTGTACATACCGGACGGAATAACCACTTGTATATATATTTTGACACTTTGCCAAAATTACTTTTTTTATGCCTCAAACAATTTATCTGCTTTCCCTTCCACTGTGCTGTGCATCGAATTTTGTACGCAAATTGCGCTAAACAAGAAAAGTATTTTTTAAGGAGCGCTGCACTGCTGTTAACGGAAGATAGGGACAAGTATATGGTAGCTGGCCATGAGCACATGTTCTATAGTACTCATTGATTGGTTTGAGACTAGCACTGAAGTGGATTGTGAGCATGTGTAATATTAATCAAGTTCGTTCGTCACCAAGCTTAGTATATACAAATAAGTTGCATGTACTGATATGCTTTTTCGAATTTTCCGAAAGGTATTCTAGCTACAAGCAGTAGCATTATGCTGAGCCTGTTGTATCAATTGAGCAAGTCTTCGTTACTTTTTGCTGCGGGTGGTGATACCTACCGTGTAATCCGAACATATGTGGTGGTACCCCAATATGGCTCAACAAAACTGAGGGCTATATACCCTGCCAAGGTTATGGAGTTGTGGTATAGACTCCCAGAATCGGGTTAGATTTCGAGTCCGTCACTTCTATCGCATAGATTTTTATATTGTCTAGAAGAGCGATGCATACAAGATACACATGATTGAAGGGAAAGGATTAGAATATTTATAGTACGTGAAATATAAAGAAAATTTAGCGGCTCCCATGTCCATAAAATTAAGATCAGAATGTCCAAATAGCAGTACCTGAAAAGTGATGCCCAAAAACAAATGAAGGATGGACTAGAGACTATTCAACGATAAAGAATGTCAGGTTGTAACGAATGGATGTTTGCTGGAGGTGCTTTGGTGGGTATCGGCAATTACAAAAAGATTAGTATGAGAATATCATGAGCCATGGGTTGAGTACAATCTGGAAATATAAAAATCAGTCAAACCTCCTTATATCCAATCTCTCCGTAGCTTACCGGGAAAAGTATATGACCACCAGCCACAATCCTGATCAGCAAAATACATTAGTTGCATACTGGAGTCAATCACAACAAAGGCTTACCCCAGTGGCAGGATCACTGCCCAAGAGGTTCCTGGAATTCGCCATTCCGGAGGCACTACCGAGGTAGATAGCACAATAACACCGGCTATGGTTGTGAAGGATAGCACGAAGGACAACCAGAAACGCTTCCAGATCCTGGGAACCTCAATCCAGAAATTTGAACGCTCAACTTCCTGTGTGTTGAAACATTCAGAAAATAATCGAAGCTGAAAATTGACTATCCAACCTTCTTGGTTGCACCCCACGTGATGTTGTAGGAGAACATATGCGCGAGAAGCGCAGTGGAAAGATGGATACTGAGGCCACCAAAGAAGAAGAAGCTATGCAATCTCGAGGTTAATAGTCGAACAAAACTGTAGAACTGAATTGCTTACAAGAATGGCACCCATGTCACATTCTCGATGAATGCGGAGAAAAGGTCACGGTGGCCAAGGCGGTACTCTAGGAGGGTGTAACCAAGGTTTCCCGCACCCGGAAAAACGACCGTACAGGCAAGCCAAATCTCGAAACTGTGGAGGTAATACCCATCCACTTCAAGAGCAAATCCAAGGAGGAGATAGTTCAGAACGGAAAGGACGGCGGACGCGGCAATTCCATAGTAGGAAAACATGTAAGACATCATGGTGATCTTGTAGTGGATGGGGGCATCAGACCAAAGGAAGAGGCGGAGCTGTTTGGTTATAGGGCCCATATGCCACCAGTCGACGAGTGGGTTGAAAATGAGCTCATTGCAGCCTAGTGCATGACTTCGATCAGTGGACTGCTGGAATCAATAGTTGGTTCAACGAACCATACGAGTACTTCTGCCACCGGTTAAGTTCGTCGTCCACCGTTAACGAGACACCCTCCTTAAAGCCGCCCTCAGAGTATGTGGCCCATCGAATAATGTATCCCTTCAGCTATAAGGAATCAGGTCAACTATAATCGGATACAAAGTGGAAATGGCGTACTTGAAGCCGCAAGGCCATATCGAAGTCCTCGGAGACGTTCGTCTCGGACCAAATCTTCGTAATCCCATCATCAGGATCAATGAAGGCTGCATCCTGGATGGCCGACCATCTAAGGAAGGCATTATGACCAACGAATGGTGCTACTTCGCCGTTTGCGCATCCCATAGAAATACACTTGTTGATGCGTCTAGTGAAGTGGGCGATGCCGTTCTCGAAGTAGTGTTTAGCGACCTGCATAACATCTGTGGCACCACTAGTGAGAAAACCCGCCACAGAAAAGGCAAAGAGCCTACCGGATTCGTGCTGAATAATTGCAACTTCGGGACACTCAGCCAGCTCACGCGCCGCATCCCTGAAACAATCCTACAGTCGCGTTAGAAGGAATCTTACAAGGATAACAACGTGCTCACTTCAGGAACGATGGTGTCAGAGTCCACGATCAGGATTACCTCGCCCATACGAATCGACCTCGCATTCTTTGCCCACGGTCTCCATTTTTGGCCATTAGCCTGGTACGTTTCTTCAATGGCAAGAGCAAGGGCTCTATCTTCAAGAGATTCGTCGTCCGCTGTGGTCGGAAGGTCACCAGCCGCCTCTAGGGCAATGATGTGTTTCTCCATGAGCAAAGAAAGCTAGGGGGTAAATGTATACATAAGGTTTGGTTCTCCCTCGCCGTTACTCAACACTTACCTGTAAACCGTAGTTCATGTTGGAAGCCTTCTTGAAACGACCAGCACGTTTGAATCCACCAGGTTCATCAGAGTGTTTCGGACGAGCAACCCAACCAATGTTATGGTCAGCGTAAAACGCAATGCGTTTTTGGCGCTCCTCCTCATCGATGAGTTGAAGACCATCATCGTGGACGAAGATTGCCGAGGTGCCTCCTTGACGAGCATATGTCTGCATCGCCTTCTTAAGCGAGAACACCGAAGGGGCTCTAGAATGGTCATCGAATAGTCAGAACCCAGTATCAAGGTAACGAAACTGAGGAAGGGAATCGATCACTCACATTGTCTCCTCTAAACTCTCCTTGTAAACTGGAAGTTCAATCGTGACATGAGGCAATTGGGAATCGACTTCCGAATTGGGCTCAGGCTTTATTGCTGAGTAGTAGCGAGAATTTTCATGGTATTGCGCAACCGGTCCTAGGCTGTTTTGACTGTCATCAACGTTCTTCAAATAATGTTTGGCAGTCTACGTACACAAAGGAGATGTTGGTAATGATCTGAAGGGCGAAGAACTAATTGAAAGCTCAGTCATCACATAACCGGAGAATGGCAGATCCCAGCTTACAAGCGAAACGCAAAGAAGAAAGGGCGTCGTTGCTAAGAGACCAAAGCGTGCATAGCCGTGGTCAAGACGAAACTCTTGAAGTAGGATTGTGAGACCACTGAGAATGAAAACTACGTGCAGATGTAGGTTAGAAGTGACTTTGACTGAGTTGATGATGGACCTACAGCATGCAAGGCCGAGGCCAAAACCACCATAAACCGGTGCAAAGAGACGTATGGGCCTCTCTTCACGGCCAGTGGAACCCTTTTCGGGGTCGCTTGACTTGGTCTTGGACGGGCGCTTCTTGGATAGTCTCCAACCCCAGTTTGATTTGCTTTCAGACAGATCCTCCTTGAGCACAGGAGGGCCTTCCTTTTCAGCAAGAGCGATGGCAGCAACTGCGTCGGTCGGAGTGAGGACAGGGGGGACATGTCTTGAGTTTGCATTCAGGTTGACATTCGAAGCCGTTGTTGATGGAGAGACCGAGGATGAAACGGACGTCACGATAGAGCCCGGATTGGTTCGCGAACGCCAAACCAATTTCATAATCTTCTCCTCGAAGTCGGCGCACAAGGGTACAATGTGCTCAAGATCGTCTGACCAAACGATCAAGACACGCTCGTCGCGCTAAAGTCGTCGTAATAGGGGTAAGAAGATATGCCAAACGGGAAAGCGATAGCGAAACGTACGATGAAAGCACCGCACTGCTCTTTGTCAGCCTTGGGTAGATGACTGACAGTGTCGAGGATTTGAATGCGAGTGTTGATGTCGATATAAATTGCATCGGCATCATCAGGCCTACAGGTTACAATTTAGAAGAATGCAGATTGAAATAGTAATGTAGCGTACACAGTGGCCAAGGCTGAATGCACTGCAGCGCTGCGAACCTTGACAGCAACCAGAGGATTCAAAGAGCGTACAGCAGCCTCAAAAGGCGCCAGGTAGGGGTTCTCGTAAGGAAAAACACGGAACTGGCCGGGGTCTACTCGCAGGCAAACGCCAGCAGAGATGTTCTCCTCGGAGGGTTTGAACCAAGCATCACCTTGTGTCTGGGGGAGTATTCAGTACGTAGTTAGCGAAGGGAGGGAATTACAATATCGCCACAGGAAAGGCACTCGTAAAAAAGGGGGGGTCAGAGAAGCAAGGACTCACTGAACGAAAGATCCAGTGCAAAACCGCGTCGTAGGAATCATAGTCCATGATACCCAATTATTGTCGCCGACGCGAAGAAAAAGTAAACGCCTGGTCGTAAGATAGAGTAACGGGCCCAAGAGCAAGAGGGTCCGAAGACAAGGAGTTTAAAAGAGATTCTAGTTGTGCGTTGGAATCAGAGTTTATCAGTATTCGGCAAATACGACCTGGAATGTGTCTTCCTCCCGTCAACGGTCCTAGATGAGAACCCAGACTGCCAGATTCGGATTGAGATCGCGCGGATGGGTCGGTAAAGTCTCTATTTGAGGGAAGATGCGAAGTGACAGTTCTATGAGGGGAAAGTTTGGCCGGCAATAGCCCCCGCGAGGATAGGTACAGCGACGCATGTCCTGGTATGCCTACATGTCTCTCGATATAGGCGCATTTGTGTCTACAGCCCGCCTTCTCGCCCATGGGATTCTGATCGGACTCTCGGATGAAAGAAAGATCGCAAAATGATGCCCACACAGCATGCAAACCAGATCCTCCCTGGGAAAGAATGGCAAGAAGCGCTCGTGGGGAGTTTGAGAGCAAGTGTCCCAGGCGGGCCGCTTGACTCGCCCACCAGGCAGCTCGACACCCAGACACCCCTCAACCCTTTAGTAAATAATACCATAGATGTACTTGTGGCGCGACGCTGCTAATACGATTCTCTGCGTTTTTGTCCTAGGGTCAGGCCGTTCAGAAATGTAATTGAAATCCACACCGCCGGCCTAGGGTGATTGAAAATAGATGTCCCAAGCAAGAATAATTTCATAAACTACCCGAGGAATTGCATGCGCAAAGCGTCAAAGAATGACACAGACGTGAGAAGGGAAGACAGGGTAACCATCGACAATAGAAATATCGTTATCCTGTCACTTGTCATTGTGGCACTACTTGCCGTGTCACACTTGCCAAAGTTGCCTGCTTGTCTCTGCTTGGCGGTGACTTCCTCCTCGGTTACCTCAGTAAAAGCTTCAGTTATCGTATGGCTCGCCGTGCATAATGGCAGGTTTGTAAGATGGTGCGCTTCCATTGCAATTGAAATCTTGGTTGACTTTTCTCTCACACCTTTCAGCACACCCCCGATCATTCACACCTGAACTCAAATATTTTGCTCAAGCGGGCCGGCGGTAGCAACAACTTACCTATGTAAATCCTGGTTCATGGATTTTCGAGGAGCTGCGCTAATCTGACCTTTTTCATCAGGAGACCATCCTTCGATTATTGGTTGGATAGAATCAAATTTTTTTTGTCTCGTTGCATTTAAATGAGATATCATTGCACTCGATGGCACTCAACACAAGTGTGCACATGCCATACGATCCGTAGCTGAGACAGATCGGTGGTACCTCAAAATCATTGTGTTGATTCGCACACCCGCCGTGTTCGATGGTCGGACCGATGCTGGTGAGCAATCCACTAACTGTCAACGCCAACATCCTGACAGGATTTTTTTTTTCGAACCGTATGATTGAAGGTGGGTCTTCACTTCATAGTAAACCAGGCTCTTGGTGGTAATGTAAACTTCAATCGTTCTAGTCGATGCTAATCAATCTGAGCGCAGCGATTGACGATTTTTTTTTTAATAAAAAAAAACTCGGGCGTCGAATATGAGGCTCTTTTAACAACCTGATCCTCAGGCTTAAGAGTGAGACATACTTGAACTCGTCCGAGGCATCAACCCTTTCCGGCTCTATTATTACACCGGGGTCACCTTCCTCCCTTCACGTGTAGATCAGGGTACGCGATTCACCCCTGCAATGACTCTGCCGGGGATGAGCCCGACACACGCACTCTCCTTGTACTATTATCTATCCTCATTGAGATGCCAGCTATCTCTGCGTATCGGAATTTACTTATCGCTCTCTTCAGATTTTTGTGATACCAGTACCAGTTCATGGATGAAATTCTGACAGCACCGGGTCACTGATGGCTGTACTCTGGGAGTGGGAACTGAGGAGATCAGAAAATCTTTCAGGGTGACGAGTAGAAAATCAGGACGCGGTGTCACCCTCAGGCCTTCAAAGCTTCATGGCCTAGGAATACCCGCGTGATCTCATTGTAGATTCCTACTAAATGCAACTGTAGGCTCACAGAGCACTGTTTGCGATAGACCTGTAGGCTAGAAATTTCCACTGTGTCCGCTGTGCTTCCTGTGTATTTATCAGTGACTTTTTTCAGAACTTCTTCCTGGTTATAGGATTGCGACAGAGTCGGAGAAACCCTCTTTTAAAAGACTTTACTTATGATAAATAAGCCAACGTTTCGGAGCCGCGGTCCTCAAATATATTCATTATGTGTGACTGTCAGTGTGACATCTCAATTGATCAATTGAGAAATCAAACTCACACCATTGTGTTCAATTCTGACCCACTACCGCCAACGTTCGCATGGTAAACTCTGGCGATATATCCTCCCTGCATGCCGACTTCTCAGAAGCTTGATGTGATGTTCTCTAACCGTGACAGCCCAAATGCAAGAAATCTATCAATCTATCTGACATGCCGCTGAGGACTCTGCCCGCATCATCGCTCTTTGTCCACTGCTACATCGATGGTCAACAAGCACACATGGATATACCCCATCCGATCAGCAATATTTTTTAACCCTGCCAGCGGATGTACGGAAGAAGATATATCCCTAAATATTAGTTTGAGAAGTAAGCAAATATGTACCCAACTTTTATGGTAGTAAAAAACCGAAGCTTCTGACTGCTATCTGTTCGGTATTACAGTAAAGTTGGGGGATGCTTGAATATATACTACTCAGCAAACTCCTGAAAATACTACCCACCCCTTCAAAACTCTCTCAACTTTGGCTGCGCAATGATCGACGTGAACATGCTGTATCATTTTCACTAACGCGTGTCGTATAGCTAGGGATGATCAGGCCGGCTTAACTCCAGGTCGAGACAGATGGACCAAAACTAGCTCGCCAGCCGATATCGACTTGACTGATAAATATCAATGGGGCTATCTACGGAACCTTAACAGGCTTGAACGCGATAAACTAAGTAAAGAAGGCCTCGGATACAGTCGAAGCGACCGCTTCTGCCGTTCCTCAGATCCGTAACACAGGTAATGAATAAGTATTCTCGGCCAGGAACAATAAAAAATTGTCCGACAGGTGTACCGACGTGAGCACTCGATAGAATTGTCGAAGCAGACAAGAACTGCCTTATAATCTTTCCCTAGCTCATACCCAAAAGGCTGACTGCCCGCGTTCCTATTCAGTGCCCATCGTCTGTTTAGTCATGTCGAAGCCAGCGCCCATTGACCTCGCCGACGACGTCCACAGGGTTAACCCCCGGCCTCAGGGCAATAATGAGACCGACGCTGACCCTCATACCTCGACCCATTCCCGCACAACGTCTGCTGCAGTTTCTAGTGTTGATTCGCCTCCAATAACTCCTCGCAGTCAGAACTTCTCTGCTAGTATCACGAATCCATTCTCGCCTCCTGGGAGTATCATCAGCTTCGGCTCTAGTACAGCAGATACTCCTTCGCAAGCACCTGGCCATCATGCTCAAGGCTCTCATTCACATTATCCCTTTCCCGACGTCACTCCCAGGAGTGGAATTACTTCACGCTCTACCAGCGTGGCGGACTTGACCAGACTGTCTTCTGGATATTTCAGTAGCCGTCCAAGTACTGCTGATTTGGGAAACCGTGGGTCCTCTGCTCGGCTCAGGGAAGCCTTTACATCACCACCGACGCGACCTCTTACAATGATGAGTGTGGCACCAATTTCAAAGGTCGAGCGTACACGCCCGAAATCCACGATGCTATCTGCCAAAGCAGCTTTGGAGAAGCCATGGATCAAGGAGCGCGACCCATACTCTCGGATTGCCTACTTCCTTACCTATGGAGTTATGCTGTTGGGTCTTGCAGCCGGAGCCATCCGGTGCTGGACGGGGTGGAGAGATGTCCCCCTGATTCAGGGAAACCTTTGCCTGGTCATGGACGAAAACTTTGAGTCCGAGGATGGTGTCTTCGGCGACAACGGCAAATTTTTCCGTGAGGTGGATATGAGTGGGTTCGGGTGAGTTATTATTATTCCTGAGCAGAAGGGGCCCAAAGTTGACCGCCCACAATAGAAATGGCGAGTTTGAAATGACTACTGCCTCCCAGAATAATTCCTTCGTCAAGGACGGCCGTCTTTACATCGCACCCACACTCACTTCAGATAACCTCGGTGAAGCTGCTATCGAGGACGGATTCGTGTACAATATCACTGGTTGCACCTATAACATTACTCGGGGCATTTCATACACCGATCCATCGCACAGTTCGACGACAGCAAACGTCAGTAACATCGCCTCTGATAACACCTTCGATCTCGCCGGATACCTCAAGGCCTGCTCTGCCGTCAGCAATGCCACCGCTGGTCAAATAATTAATCCCATCCAGAGTGCACGAATCAGCACGCGGAGAAGCGCGAGCATTAAATATGGCAAGGTCGAGGTCCGCGCCAAGATTCCCAGGGGGTGCGTACTTAGAGTATACATACTCCTTATTAGACGTTAACATACTCATACAGTGATTGGGTGAGCCCTGACAACCGCAAGTGAAGTTTGCCGAATACTGAATTCTCTATCTAGCTGTGGCCTGCTATCTGGATGCTTCCTGTCGACAATACATACGGCCCGTGGCCCCTAAGCGGTACGTATTAACTACCGCCAGTCTTCCGGCGTGGCATCTCTTTCTTACAACTTTCTCATAGGTGAAATCGATATTATGGAAGCCCGCGGAAACGGACCAAGATATCCTAGACAGTATGTCACACTAAGCCGGTTTTTATGAGGTATTTACACCAGATTTAGAGGCACAAACTGGGTCCGAGGCTCACTGAACTGGGGCCCCCTGACATGGCTCAATGCTGTATCAAAGACCTATGGTGCATGGCCCCTGAGACGAGGCACATATGACACAGACTTCCACACTTATGCGCTCGAGTGGACAGAGGACTTCATGTGCGTCTTACTTTCATAATACACTCAACCCATTCTCTAAATATACATTTCCCTTAGTCGGATCTACGTCGACACACGCCTACACCACGTAATGCCTGTGCTCAATCTGAAAAAGCAAAGCTTCTGGGAACGCGGAGACTTCCCACCGGTCGTTCAGAACGGCTCGCAGGCCGTAATCTTGAACAACCCCTGGGTCAATGGTACCAACGCCGCGCCTTTCGATCAGTGTAGGTGGCATAGTTCGTCCTGCTTTCCAGTCAGCTAAAGGTCCGATCCTATGTACAGCCTTCTACCTCATCCTTAATGTGGCTGTCGGAGGAACAAATGGGTGGTTCCCTGATGGTGCTGGGAACAAGCCATGGCTTGACGGATCGCGCAGTACGTTCTTTTTGCACTTTGATCCTGGGACTCTGCTTACATTCACACGTCACACAAAGCCCCCATGGCTGATTTCTGGAGGAACCGAGACAGTTGGCTTCCAACCTGGCCTACGAGTGTCGAGGATCGCGCAATGGTTATGTATGTGACCTTTGATCATCAGGAAGTTGTGTCTTTTCGCTGATATGATCATCAACAGTGATTCGGTGAAGATGTGGCAGAAATGCTAAACTAACCCCCGGAATCAATAGAAGTAAACTTTGGACCTTTTGCACTCATTACATCTGTTCAACACTTTGAACTTGACATACCTACCAATTTTCAGGCTTAGCACTCTTACTGCGCCGTCTACTACAGACGGACGTTCACTCTTTTGGTTCTAAAACTATGCGAAAAACTGCAACCCTAGTGTAATCATTTATACCGTTCTATTCGACTATTCCTAATATTTTGCTAGCGCTCTTGGCAAGGGCATTGTGCATGTATACTTTTAAGCCCGTATAAGAAAAACTGTTAATCTCGATTCTTTGGATTAGAATTAGAAGGGCGAGAACTATATCCTCAAGTCCTAAGAATGACCAAAACAATTATTAATCTAAGAAGGGAAGGGCCTTACGCATCAGCGTAGTGGTAACGCTATGAATGCTTGGCTCTCCAACTTGCAGTCAGGAAGCGGCACATAGTGTATGTACGTTTACTATTCAATAAGCACGAGGCCTTCCTGTATGGCTTCCAACACATAGATAACTAGCGAGGAAGTGGTCCGGAGAAAGCAGTCAAGAAGACCTTTGAAAGAACCGATAGGATCATTACCGCCATAGGAGGGATGATGAGGTGTGCGCTGCGGAATATGTCGGAAATTTCAGGGCAGACACAGTATACGTATGTGATTTCTTGCGTGGGCTCAGGGAAAGACGATAGGAAAGACGATGGCTGACCATGAATACATCTAAGGCTGGCATTCGGTCATATTCCTAGACAAAATAAAAGAGAAGGACGTACGATATGAGTACAGTCCGATTAACTGAAAAATATTGAAATTTTGTTAATATGCAGCTCTAGGCTACGGTGATTGAACCTGCATCGGCGCTTGGGACCGTGGCTCTTCATGTCTTGGCGTCAGGAGAGGTTCTCGCTCGTTAGCATTGTCCTCAAGGTCATCATTTCTCCAGCCACACAGGTTTTCGGTGCATGGGTGGCCTGTGTAGAAGAGGTCTCATAATTGGAATCATTATTACTACCTTGCAAGGAATTGACGTACGAATTGAAGCAAAGTCTATGCATATGCCTGAAAAGACATTACAAAATACTGTTATCCCAATCGCGATAGCCTCTTCGGCCATGAGGATCAAACGAGAATAAGTACGACCAGACTGGGGAAACCAGTCTTTATCACAGTCGTCCTGAAATATCGGTGTTGCCATAATATGGAGGCCTACAAGCCCAAAACGTGATCACTAAATATTTACTTTCCATTGTTCTGCACAACACATCCTTAAGAAACGCCAATCCCGGTTCCGACAACTGGTTTACAATGGAGTCCGTACCCCAGCCACGCGTTCGGGGTAGAGGAGGAATACGCGACACATCGAGGCAACCACACTCACGAAATCGGCAATGGGTAGCTGGTGAAAGCGGTCAGCGGAGTCGCAGTGGTACCCCATACCATGGTGAAGGCCGGGGAGGCGGATATAGTGGTCATAGAGGAGCATATACACCACGAGGGCCGTTTCGGGGGCAGGGAAACTTTCCAAACGTGTCTCTTCGCCTGAATCCTCAAAAGGTGGACCACACAGAGGTAGAACATGAAGCAGCCGCACCGGAAGAACTCATAGATGATTTCACCGAAGAGGATGGGATGGATGAGGTAGAGGAAGTAACTGAAGATCCAGAAGAACCAACCTTAGATACGCCAGAGGAGAGAGAAAAATATTATCAAATGGTGCGTAACATCTTTCTTTGTTCCAAAGCTGCGTCTCATCTTTCAGTAAATTCACTAGTTGGTCAAAGGCCGTGAGATTGAGAGGAAGAAAGCTATTGCGGAAGGGAAGATGGATGATCCCTCTGTTCCAAAGAGGCTGGAAGATGCAATTTCGGTAGTTGGTACCTGTCGGGATATGTGTCCACGTTTCGAGCGTTACAGACGAGAGCGCGAAAACAACCTGTTCGTATGGGAAACCGTACGTGCCCATATGCTTTTATTCGACGAAAACTGCTTTGATGATAATTTAGATCCCTGGAACAAAACGAGTGGATCACAAACGCGCAGTGAAAATGTATGAACGTGCAGCAGGCGACAAGACATTGCCTTCTGATCTGCGGCCTCCCCCCGTTCTCAAGGTATGCTGGGATACTTTTAATGCATGCATGTATCTATTTCTGACGAATTCTTGATAGAGAACGTTGGATTATCTTTTTCACGATCTCTTACCTCGTGGTGGTTTCTCGCCCACATTCGATTTTATTCGTGACCGCTCCAGAGCAGTCCGCAATGATTTCACCATGCAACATAGCTACGGACCCGAGGCTATCGAATGCCACGACCGATGCGCACGTTTTCACATTCTGGGTCTACATTTCGAACGCGATCGCAAAGGCTTCTCCGTCGCATTGGAGGAACAACAGCTTATGAACAGTTCGTGACTATCCATACGACCCAAAAATCATCCTGACAGATTTCTCTTAGCACTTCAAAGCCTGAAAGAGTTCTATGAAGACCAGCGAGGCCGATATGAGTCGCCTACAGAGCTCGAAATGCGGGTGTACCATCGTCTAATTCATATTCGTGATCAGAAAGAGCGACACGAAGATATCCCGGAGCACATAACATCCCATCCTGTCTTCAAACTTACCACCGATTTCCGTTTACACGTCCAGCGTAAGAGCGCACCCATCAGCAAGACCTCCGCTCTCGTCGTCGACGCCGAGGGTATGGAGATATTTGGCAACCTCGCGAATGTTCTTCGTGAACAGGGAAGTGTCGTGATGATCTACCTGGTCGCTTGTATCCTCGAGCGCCTTTTCGGAAAAGATGCTATCGACGATATCGAAAGTATTCGCGGCGACCTCAGCATCCCAGATATTATTGACGGTATATCTACTTCGCACGTAGAGCAGTGGGAAGATGCTGAGGATGAGATGTATGACGAGCTCCTTACGGGGGTTGACCAGGAGGAACCCAACGATCCTGCACCTTTGCCAGCGATGGTCAATGGCACCCAAGGGTTATCTTCGCCGTTCGGTACCAGCTCTTTTGTAACATCCCAGGTGGCACCTCCGAACCCAGCGCCGTCTGCTTTCTCCACCATCTCTACTACCCCCAACGTGTTCAATACACCATCACCGTTCGGAAACTCTGCTTTCCCGGCGTCTTCGTTGCCCATCTTTGGAGTTCCTGCAAAATCTGTTTTTGGCATACCTGCGCAATCATCGACATCTTCTGCAGGAGCACCTACCAATGTATTTGGAACCCTTTCCTTCCCCGCGTCTACGTCTCAATCAACATCAATTATGACATCTGCCGAGTCCACCAAACCTATGAATGCATTTTCTTCTAATATGCAGAACAATGCATTCAACCTCGATGTCAAGACTTCCACGATATTCAATCAACCATCTGTGTCGTCGATCCCGACTTTGTCACCCATTCCACCAAACGCTGGGTTGACTTCAAATTCAAACTCCACACCAACACTCAACCCGATGGCAGCTTCATTCACCCCCAAGGCGGCCAACGGATCACCTTCATCATCACCATTTCCCACAGGACTGTTCCAGCGCTCCGCAAACCCAAGTCCGAGTCCCCTCCCGCCCAACAGCAATGCACCTACCACTCCGACACCCCCCTCAATATCTTCCAAACCTTCGTTTTCACTCCCTTCTTCGTCTCCAATCAAGAAGACTAGCCCTCCTCCTTCTCAACGAACTTCCACTACCCCTCCTACCCTCCCGAAGATTAATACTAATACTTCTTTCACCAGCTCTCATCAGCCCGCAACCCCAGCCCTGCCTCCTCCTCTTCCCAAACTACAACCCATCTCCCTACCCCCCACTCCTTCCATATTTTCTCCTTCTAAACCCATCCTCAACTTTCTCAAAGGAAGCTTGGCAACGCCACTTTCCAGCCCAGGTCAAGAGGTTTTAAGTCCTCTTTTCATGCCCTCTCCTACGACGAATGGATTACTAATCCACGGCTTTCCTACCAACGGAAAGAAAGCGTCTAACGACCAATTAGTGCTGCCACCAAAACTTTCCAACGGAAAGGGCAAAGCACCTACACCTCCCCCGATTAACGAGCAGGAACTAGAAAACAAATCTGATCAGTTTGCGCGTTCATCGGAACTCGTCAAACGCCATTTCAAACACTGGCATCAACGTATCGTCGAACGCGCAGCTTGGGTGCAGGCTTGCGAACAAAGCGACGCGTACAAACAGAAGATCAAGCACCAGCGCCAGTCGCTCTCTGTTTCACACGTCGACAGGAAGCGCAGACTGTCTGGAGCCCCTGGGGCTACAAGCGATACCTCTGCGAAGAAACGAGCACGGCGGCGGATATCCAGCGATTACCACCCGCCCCGGACAGACGAAGATCTTGCGCGACGGTTTAAAGAGGTGCATTCTCGTTCCATTCCATTCGCCGCCACCCTGGCTGTGGTTATATTCCGCTCGGAGGACATGTCGCGCTCATCAATTTACCCTATATGCAGAACCACGAAGAGCACGAACGTCGCTGGGCGCAGGGCTCGTTCCTCAATGTCGTCGCGAACCATATCAAGGCGACGCTCAACGGCACCCTACCCCATACGTCCTGGCGACTTTGGCTCTCCATGAACCCTGACAGCGATGCTACAGCCATATGGCTAGAGCGCAAGTTTGATGTTCCAGCATCAGGCGATTGGATCTCAGAAGCCGTGTTTTCGATACCTCTGACGCGGACGCAAGAGCCAACACCAACAAACTCCCCCGGCCTCATTGTGTTCGAGTGTTCCCCTCTGGGCGGCGTTACGGATGACCTCGAAAGGTCTGTTTACGTTCTTCTACAGGTTCCAATTAGTTTTACATCTATGCACAGGAAATACCGCATCTTGGACGATTGCGCCCGCCTTCGGGACATCATCAGCGCCTTGCCGCCCAAGCGGCACTTTGTGCCCTCTCTTCTCGTCATATCATGGACAGAGGAGGAACACGCCAAGCCTCCGCCAGACTTCATCGACATGGTTTGCTCCTCCGCCTTGCAATCTCCACATGTCGTTAACGCCCGCCACACGTCATAGGTGAACGAACTACTCCAAAGTCGTAACATCGACAGCTACGGCACGTTTTCGATCTCATCTGCGACCAAAGATCTCGACAACAAACTCAATGACGTCTTGAACGGACTGCCTCTCGATGTGGCAGGCAAGCTGGTTCGACCGTTGAATATCCGTGGTATGTCTCCACCTCGTTTCCACATGTTAACTAATGCCTCACGCCACTGTCGTCAAGGCGCTTTCAAGCTCTTCGAGCCCTCGTTCACGGCCTTCGCGGCCGAATGGGTCGAGAACTGTTCTGTCAACGGACATTGTGAGCGCCGAACGACCACGTTTCTGATGATGATCTTCTAACGTCTTCGACAAGTTGACTGGCACATCTTCGGGGCGCTAGTGCAGGCGATAACGGCTCTCACAAATGCCATCGCGGCCTCTGTCTGTGGGCTGATCTCGGAGGCGCCCAGGGAAGAAGACAAGGATCTATTTCCGGCGTTTGTCGGCGGTGATATCACGGATAACAAGTACGCAGAGCCTCTCCACAACCCATCTTCCAGGCAGTGTGCTCATTTCTACTGTTCTTCACCCCCGCAAGTTCCGCCTATGACTATATCGCGGTCTGGCTGTCCGCCATCGGCGGGAACGCGCTGGCCCTCGCGCAGAATCTGCGCGGCCACAGAGACATCGGGCAAGGTACACACAGACCCACTTTCACACTTCCCCATCCTCGCTGACTTTTCCTATTTCCAATTCGGCTGCAGACTTTCCCGCTCGGGAATTCTTCGGACACCTCTGGGAGCTCTGTCAATCGCAGACCGAGACCCGGCTCCAGCCCAAGCACCCACACCCACGCCCACATGCACGCCCATACGACGCACGCACCACGCCCACGCCCCCACTATACGTCCCCATATCCGACATCGACGCCGCGCTCGGGGCGCAGGGTGCACTGTACGCGCCCTACCGCGCGCAGCTGGGGAAGGTGCTGCACATGAGCGTGCGGCGGTCGCCGAAGCGGCGCAGCGCGTCGATCGGGACAGAGTCCAGCGCGAGGTCTGTCCCTTCCTCCACGCCCTGGCCCCGGTACTATGAAACTGACCTTTCTCGATTCTTGCTTATCATAGTGTCCGCTCCAAACGAAGACGGCTCTCGTCCCCGGTGGAATCACAGACCGACTGCTCGGAGGAGGCGCTGTTCAAGGACCAGGACCCCGGTGGTTCGTACGCCGGGGACGGGGACGACCTGACGCCCTCGCCGACACCGACGAACCTGTCCCTCGCTACTGCCACTTCCGAGGGATACGCGCCAGGAAAGGAACAGGGATCCGGTGTGGTGACGATTGCGATGCTGCGGGCGCTGACGCGCGACATGAAGAAAAAGTATGCTGGATCTGGGTAGTGGATAGACGGAAGGGATTTCAAGTTATCGAGTTATTTTATTTTTTTTTTTTGTATTACTTATCGGTGTAGCATAATTTATGGTCGCAACCCAATCATATCAACGATACTCAAACCATGCATAAACCCAAGACTAAGAGACAGATCGCATCGCGCAAATTGGGAGCTAGATGATAATAAATTGTTTACAGCCCAGCCTATACATCATACATACAGTATTTTACATAGTACAACAACCAGTGACAGTGACAGTAAGAGGGGGGAGGGAAAACTACACGAAAAGTAGTATGTAGCAATAGTTTTACAACAAACAGGAAATGGCAGCAGAAACAAAAACAAAGACAGAAAGGGCGCAAGGAAGGAAGGAACGAACCGAAACATACCCCGACGAAACGTCCCGCTCGCGGGTAGCAACCCTCGCGACTAAATTACACTTCTTTTCACGTTCGCGTCCTTTCGGGTTCCGCACTCGACATCCAACACACACACACACACTCACCCTCGCACTCACACTCACACTCATACCCACATTCAGCTAAACGCAAGCGCAGACCACGTAGCGATCGCACCAACCGTTACAGCAGTAGCCGTATGCACCGCGACCGCGGCAAACCTGCGTGCGCGCTTCGCGGGCGGCGGGGCGCAGTGGTGCTCCGGGTGGCGGCACGGGGTGGTGGCGGGCGCGGCGTCCCCGGTGGCGAGAGTGGGAGTAGTGGGAGTGGTAAGACCTGCTGCCTCTGCCATCATAACATCAGCTACGCCACCCCCACGCACATCCACATCTGCACCCTCGCCTGCGCCAGGTCGCTCATCGGCATCAGCATCGCTCTCCTCATCGGAATCATCACGTTTCCGCTTCCTCGACTCGTTCACAGCAGCAGCAGCAGCCTGTATACGAGCAGTCAGATTCATTCAAGAAATACAACCACGGATGGACGGATACACACCTGCACCTGCGCCTGCGCCTGCATGCGCGCCTCGACCTGCGCAGCAATCTTCGCGAGCGCCGCATCGCGCGCGACACGGACAGCCTCGAGCTCGGCGTTCATCTGCTCCTGCGTCGCCGTGCGGAGGTTGCGCATCTCTACAGGGGGGTTAGTATCCGTCATGGTCATAGTTAGAGTTGGAGTTATAACGAGCAGCGCCAGAGTGCCAGCACGGACAACAAGGGAGAGGGGGGGGAAAGTAGAAGAAATCAAAAACCGAATACGCACCAAGGACAAGCTCACGCAGCGTCTCCACACTCGCCCTCACCTCGCTCCTCTCCCCCTCCCCCTCCCTCTCTCTATCCGCCAGCACATCCGCCTCCCCCTCCCGCACGAAAAACCCCTCGGCCTGCTCCCTGAGCTCATCGACCTGGACCTGCAGCTCCGGCAGCTCGACCTCGACCCTCTCCGCGAGGTCCGCATACTGCTCCACCCGGCCGGCGAGGTCGACGTACTGCGCGTCGAGGTCGGCGAGCTTGTCTGCGATGAGGTGCGCGTTGGTGTTGAAGCGGGACTTGTATTTGCGCCGGTGCGTCTGGAGGCGGGCGACTTCGTCCTGTGGGGGGTGTGGGGGGTTAGTGAGGGTGTTTGTGAGGGTGGGGGTAAGGGTGTGGAGGTGGGTAGGGGTAAGAGCATGGTGATAGGTGAATGATGTGGGTTGAAGTGGAAGAGGGGAAAACAAAACAGACCTGAAGCCTCTTCAAGCTCCCCTGCAGCTCGCCAACGACATCCTCCGTCCTAGTCCTCTCAGGAGCACGTCCGATCGGCTCAGGGCCTGGGCTCGAGGGATCCGCGTGCACCTGCGGAGAAGCCTCGCGAGTGTCGGAAATCGGCTCGGAACAGATAGACTCGATGCTCATAGCGCTCGGAACGGACGCCTCTGCTGAAGTAGCACTGGCACTGGCACTGGCACTTGCAGCAGGAGGCGTGGCACTGTCATTGTCATTTTGACTGTCGGGCGCCTGGGGATCAGGATCAGGTGACGGGTGCACGGATACAGACACAGTGACAGACGCCGGGGGAGGCGTGGAGGAGCGCGAGGCTGGCCATGCGCCGACGAGGCTGGGCTCGTCGTGGCGTGCACTGTTGGGGTGTTGGGGGTTGCGGATCTCGGGTTCGGGGGAGGGACTGGCCAGGTCCATGGGGGACGTCGACCGCGAGCGTTCATGCTCCTCCTGATGTTCCTCACAGGGCTGGTCGGTGAACAGCGAGTCGGCGCGGGGGGAGGGGGAGCGGGTGTAGCGCGGGGAGAGCCTGGCGGAGGGCCAGTCTGTCCAGTCGGCCGAGTATGGGCTGTAGAGTGGGGAGCGGAGCTGTTTGGGGATATCGAGGTTGATCGGAGAGGACGGCCAGTCGCGGGACGAGGAATCAGAGTCGGGGGATTCGGGGGCGGTGGTGATGGGGGCCGGGGGCAAGAGACGCTTGAGGGCCTCGAATGCGCGGCCGATGGGGGAGGAGGGGCCGGTGGTGCGATTGCCGCGTGGGAGGAGGGGGAGGGCGTTGGGGCCAGAGGCAGGGGGGATCTCGTGGATGTCGTCGTCGTCTGAGAAGCCGGATGAGGCATCGGAGGAGGAGGGCGAGCCGGGGACGTAGACGCCGTAGCGGCCAGAGGTCGGTTTGGAGAGATCGATGTAGGCGGTGGTGGGCTTTGTGAGATCGACATAGGAGATCGGCTTTGGGGGAGTGATGGGCGTAAAAGGGGGCTCTGAGAGCAGCTGGATGCGTGCAACGACGGGGCGGACACACTCGTTGTGGCGGCCGACAGACTTGCCAAAAGTGACGACATCGCCGTCAGCGAGCTGTGTGGGTGTCTCTGGCTTGAGCATTTTGGAAAGAGCTTCGCCAGGCTTGCGGATGTGTGTGCCGTGGTGCGAGTTGAGGTCGATCAGGTAGACCTGTGGTGAGACATGAGCGCTGGGGTGGTGGGAGAGTAAAAGGGGCGCACATGGCCGCTATCGGAGAATGCGATCTTTGCGTGCTTGCGGCTGACGACGGCACAGCGGAACATGGCAGCGTCAGTGTGCGATTGGGCTCTCTCATCGTTGGATGGGCGACGGCCGATGTGGACGACGCTTGAGGTTGCACGGCGAAAGGTCAGCTCACAGGGTTGATCGTCTTGGGATTTCTCGACATGAAAGACGATTCCTGTGACGATAGGAATCAGTCGTGGATTGGGTGAAAACTCAGGGGAAGCCCACCCGATACGACATGGGGAGGGGATGAGCCTATATACTGGATATCTTCATCTAACATACTTGTGGATGGGAGTGCAAGACAGGGAGCACGACGCAGACATGACTCTCTTTATCGCCGGCGCGGAGCTTCAATCCCGGCCGGCTCTTTCGGAAGTCATATACGCAATCTGCTTAAAACCACGATCGCCCATGCGTCTTTGTATTGCCCATGTCCATCCTCGACGACCCCCGTCTCCAGCTCGCCGAGCTCGAGGCCGAGATCCGCCGCGTCGAGGCCCTGCTTGCCAAACTCGTCCAGCGCCGCGTCCCCCTCAAACGCAAGATCAACCGCCGCTATGCGCACATGCTCTCCCTGCCTATCGAGCTCTGCTCCGAGATCTTCACCGCCTGCTTCCCGCCGTCCTCAAACGGCCCCCAGACGCCCCTTCTCCTTGGCTCCGTCTGCACCGCCTGGCGCAACCTCGCCTGGGACATGCCCTGGCTCTGGAACAACCTCCATCTATACCTCACGCGCCCAACCCCAACCCACGTCGACCTCCTCGAGCAGTGGCTCGCCCGCTCCGCCAACCTGCCCCTCTCCATCCGCCTCACCATCAAACTCCCCGATCCCGATTCCGACACGCACACGACGGCCCGGCTCATGGCCGCCCTCGCGCGCTGCTCCAAGCGCTGGCACACCATCGACTTTGACGTGCCCCTCTTCTTCCCCGACCCCGCCCTCGCGCCCTCCAAGTTTCCCCTCCTCGCCTCTGCCGCGATCCAAGTAGCGCACATCACCTCCCCGCTCAACCTCTTCCTCACCGCGCCCAACCTCCACGCCATCTCCCTCCACGGCTTCCCGCGCAACTCGTTCAACCTCCTCTGGACGCACATCACCCACCTCCGTCTCAGCCCAACCACCGTCCAACAATGCCTCGAGCTCCTCGCGGGCGCCCCGCACCTCACCCACTGCACCTTTGAGGACATCACGCGCTCCGACGTCATGAACCCCACGCCCGTCCACGCACCGCGTCTCCAGTCCCTCGCCATCATCAGCTTCACCCACACCCCCGTCTCCGAGCTGCTCGACACCCTCGTCCTCCCGTGCGCACTCGACCTCGCGTTCCACGTCACAGGCAACACATTCCCATACTGGTCCTTCGCCGCGCTCATCGCGCGCTCCGGGTGCCGCCCCCGCCGCCTCGCGCTCACCGCCGTCCGCATCTCCGAATGGCAGCTCTGGGAGTGCCTCCAGGCCGTGCCGTCGCTACTTGCTTTACGCCTTGCACACATCGATAGGCTCACGAACGAGACACTCCGCGCGCTCAACCCCACCGCTGCGCACCCCCTCCTCCCCGTGCTCCACGAGTTCCACTACACCGGCCCGCTCGTGCCCGACCTACCCACACTCACGAACACTTTATGCGCCCGCTGGACGGGCACGGCCCCGCTGCAGAAGTTTACGTTCACGACCAGCGCGAGCGCGCCGGGTCCCACGGGGGACGTGCACCAAGCGCGCATAAGGGCGCTGGTAGAAGACGGCATGGACGTGTCCATCGTCACTCGCGAGGGGGCGTGGATATAACGGTGCGTCGGGGTTGTGTGCGGGTGCGGACGCCACTTGGGGGATCCGGCGTTGGCAGTGGTACGCTGGTAGGCTGGACGGAGTGGGGCTGCCCCACATAATGCCTCATACCCGTCGCTCGTCGCCCGTTACCCACCCACTTTAGGATCGGTGGCACCGGACCACCACGCCACTGAGATATCTCGACATCCTCCCTCCCGCGTGATACCCATCGATCACCCGATGCGTTATCAATCAATGAATTCTGCCGTTCAATTCAACGCACAAAGTCGACAGTGGGTAGTGGACTGAACACGATTACGGATTACGGACGCGCTATCACGCGCCGCGGAGTGCGGGTCACCGGTGCACCGCGATAACGTTGGACGTGCTCCTAATCATTAATCTATCCTATCAGCTGTACGTCCTAGGTTCCCCCGCCCTGCACTTGCACTTGCACCTGGCGCCTGGATCCGCTCACGGCTCACGGCATAGACCCCGGCGTCAGCATCAGCCTGCACCCGGTCCCTTCCTATCTTGCTATTGCTATCTTCCTATTCCTATTCCCCGCTCGCCCCTTTCCGTTCGCCGTGCTGTTTTTCTATTCGTCATTCACTCGTGTCATTCGTGAATCATCCCCTCCCCCCCTTTTTTTCGCTATCTTCCCATCCTCCGTTCGCCCTTCTGTTTTTCCGTTCGCCGTCCACCCCCCGTCATTTATTCGTCATTCGTGAGTCATACCCCCCGTCATCCATCATTCCCAGCCCGTCAACGGTCATCCTCGTTTCTCCGTCCGCCCTTGAATTCGCGGTACATGATACACATCAACAGTAACATCTCTTCATCCCCTACACTACTACCACTAGCGCGGGCCCATCACACTGTACATACATACCACCCCCATCCGAATCTGTCTATCTAGCATTCCATTCCATTATTGTATTTACAAGGCTGTATTTATGTATACCAATACCCACCACTCACCACTCGCGCGCGCGATTCACCGCCCACGCCGGCTTTGGGCACGTGTACCTCTCCTTGAATACGAACTCGACTCCACCAGAGTCCAGAGTGCGATAACAGCACCATCGCATGCATATGGTTCGGGTGATTCGCGTCGATATCAACTCAACACTGGTCCGCGTCAGGGAAAGTCCAGCAACAGTAGCACCTCTTCAATGTTCATCAGCTATTCAGCTACACTGGCGGCCTACAGCTACAACGCTAGCCCATATGCATCACTACATATCCCATCCCATCCCATTTGAGTTCACACGATCTCTGTCTGTCTATCTAGCATTCCATTCCATTTACATTACTGTGTTTACACTGCCAGTATATTTATTATTTATGTATACCAACCAATACCAATACCCGGGAACCCCCAGCGTCGGAATGACCGTGACACTGACAGCGGAAGTCGAGCCGCAAACGGGCGTCCGACGCGGGCCTGGGGTCGGAATCTCCAGACTCCGGTGGGAAAGGGAAAGTGGCGTTGACGTTGGACAACGTGCCACTGGCAGGCCGGCGGCGAGTGCAACGTGCTTGAATGCTTCCGTGTTGACCCTGAGGCGTTGAACGCCGAAGAACTTTCTCCCACTGCCCAGGTCGCTCAAAGCCTAAAGGGGAGTCGCGCGTCGTGTGTCGTGTGCGAGAAAAAAACTAAATGGAATTTTAATCAAGCGCTAGCCTGAGCGTCGCGCCGTCGGTGTCTTTTCCCTTTCCCCCCTTTGTCACGGCCAGGATTGAGTTCAGACTCTCAGGATTAGGTTCAGACTCTCAGGATTGAGTTCAGTCGAACACTGGATCTGCCATAATTATAATTATATCACATACTATCAGCCCTGCCAGGAGTCACTGTGGGCTGCGGCAGCAAGTTCAAGCTTCCCAGACCCCGTTGAGCCCTAGATGCCGGACGCCTGATGGCCAGTGAGGTCGGTCTGGAGCTTTGAAGGACCAATAGGACATGTGCACTACATAGATGTCATTGTCAAGATTTACGCACATCCCTGCGTGATGCTGCCAGCGCGCAGCGACTCGGATGTTGCGTTGTTGGTCCGCAGGGTCCGGCTCGCGAGCTCGAGCCCCAAGGGCACAACCGTGTCACATTGTATTGCGAACCAGTATACGCACGCCCATCATCAAATCCGGGTATTAAACTTCAAGCTTCAGGATTCGAGTTGCACGGTGTTCAACCGGGTTCAGGTCGTGCCTTCAATTTATTTAAATTTTATTAGGACAGTGGACAGTGGACAGTGGGTAAGTAAGGGAACGAGACACGAAGGAAAGTCGGACGGCCCGTGTCGTTCGGGGTGTGTACCACGTATCAAGGACCCAGGACCAAGTTTAAATTTTATTCTGACAGTGGACAGTGGGTGAGTAATAAGGGACAAGGATAATACATACCACAGCCGGTGGAGGAACAACGGACAGCCCGTATCGTTCGGGGTCATCAGCAAATGTGTGAAAATGCGGTGCGGCCCCATGAAAGTCACCGGGCATGTGATGGTCGATAGCGTGCTTGTAT
>JABCKI010000133.1:0-34014 GCA_018282025.1 Sphagnurus paluster | reverse complement strand
TTTTTGGGAAAGTAAGACCGGGCAGCTCTAGCCTGGGGTCTATACTACATGTCCCCGGGCTCAGAAATGCAAAGCATCGTGTTGTGAGGGAGGAGAAGAGCTTCGCGCGACAGGTCTATCTTGCTTACATAACAGGTGCTGGAACTAAGTGATTTATATCTTAGTATGTGGTTCGACCACCGGCGGACTGTGTTTCAACGGCGGGCGGGCTGAGTTTCAACTACGGGCGGGCTGAGTTTAAGTTTAAGCAGCATGCACTTCGCCGGATATTCGCGGGGAAGGTATAGATCACAGATATGCACAGAAATAATTAGGTTTTATAATATAAATTCTTAGGCTGAAATTGCACAGCAGGACAAATACTAATTATCCAGCACGAAACTGCTCATTTTGGCTCAATTTTACATGAATTATGGGTTATGAACCCCTCAAAAATCTATGGGGTATTGAGGATTAGAGCGACCCCATAATTCCCCGCCTACCGACTCGGTGGACACGAAAATCTATGGGTTATTGATGTTTATGGGTTAATACAGCTATGGGTTAGGACAGAGTTGACTGTAGTAAAAAGCTTCCGTAAACTCAGGATATTGACCCTGTAGTCATGAGTGAGACTGGCTACATAATTTAATTTCAGATCAATGGTACGTAGACAGTTAATTTCAATGCTCCGTAATGCTGAATTAGTGGGTGTTTTGTATTCATTAACATCATACTCATACACTCTGTCATTGTCTCCGCATTGCCGAATTGAAACCGATCACATGCAAAAAACATGCAGCTGCTGAGCGCTGAACTCTCAAGCTTCTTGAAGCGGCGACGAGCGGACCATGGCACTGGCTTTGACTTTGTGGCGCATTGGTTGGGAAAACTTCGGTTAGTAACCGACGTTTTTCCAATCAATGCGCCACACCCTTATGGGGAGTCGATGGTTTAGTTGATTATCACTGCCATCTAACACGCCTTCAGGTGCTGCGGCACCTAAAAACATATCAATGTCACTCAGGCCCAAGAAATCTTGATTGGTAGTATCGGCGGGGTGCACCAAGTACTTGGATCTCGATAAATTGGATCCGAGGAATTATGCAGCGTTGAACCAACAAAATTGAGCTTGAAGCTTGGAGTGCCAGGGTTCAACTAAAGACTCGGATATGGGAAGATCGCCGCACCAGCTTGGCGTGATACATTGAATCATCATCACATCTGCTTGCCTCAGTTTCGCGGGTCGTTCTGTGCGCGGTATATTCGCATTCTGTTCACGAGTCAGGAATCATTGATCAATCAACCTGAAGTCAATTTGAGAACCAATCAGGCTCTTTGTATAATTCCTTCCATCGCAACGGTACTCTATATTAGTCTGGAGGCAAATCAGAAAGAGATAATTTCAACAGATGCTAAAATGGAGCGTTACTATATTTGAACGGTAGGGCAGGATCTCTTCACCGACTTGAGCTAAGTTGATGCAGCACAGCCGATGTCGAAGCAGCGGGTGAGTACATCCATATATGCGGGGCGGCAGTAACTAGTACTTACTTACTTGGGTACTCTACTATCAGGAACTGATGACTTGCACTCAAGTTAGAATTATTTAGAAGAATTAGAATTGAACCCCGCGAAAAGTTCCTCGGGCCGGTGCACCACAACAGCCCAAGTGAGTTCACTGTTCGACACACTCAACCACCGGCATCGAGCAAAGAGCAGGGGAGCTTTGAGGAGCGGAGATAACTTAGATTACAGAGCCGTTGTTTTGGATCTGCTGTTTATCGGCGGCGGGTACAATCAAGGCAGCGGTGTAATGTTATGAAATTTTTTACACCTGATACATAGAAGGATTCAATATATATATAAGGCGAGGAGCGTAGAGGACATGGATTGCTTCGTGTATCAGGCTGAAGCAGAGGGGGGAAATAAAGGAACGTCTATGGTCTATATGTCGTAGGCACATCAATACTCGGGATTTCCAATAGGGGAAAATGGAGTGGAAGAAAAGAGAAAAATCATGACTCGTGGTGTAACTCTCCGTTGATACCGTTTGTCTCATGCGCCCCGTTGGTCTGCGCCTCCCCCTCAGGTACCTCAGATTCGCCCTTTCCGCGCGCCAAAAGTTCAGAAACCCCTTTCCTGACGGCATCTAGGAGTGGGCTGACGCGGTCGTGCACCTCGTGACCGACACGGCTGACCTTTTCTTGCAGGGGAATATCCTTCGTAGAGATGATCGTCCGGAGTTCAGTCACCGCCGCAGATAAGTTACTCGTCAGTTCGGTATAAGTCTGCTGGATATGGGGCGGAATCTGGTTTTGGATTTGCGTCGTGGAGTTCTGAACGGAAGATTGGATGGAGGCGGAGAAGGAGGCCGTGGAAGCCTGGAGTTTCTGCAGCTCGACGAGCATAGTGTCAGAAAGGTTGTGGATACGGGTTTGAGCAGACGTGATGGACGAAGAAGCAACGTTGGTAATGGATTGGGCGGTTTCAGTAGCGCGTTGCCTAAAGAGCGAGATCAGCCTTGTAAACGGGATGGGAACTACGTGCACGTACACAAGGACGTTCTGGGCTTGAAGTTGCTTGATCTGCTCGTTCGAGTAAACGTAGAGGTTGTCCTTGAGGGTCTTAGAAAGGGCAAGTGCACGCTGGTACTGGTACTTGGCATCAGGCGGAGTGGATGGGCCGGCCTCAGAGTTGTTGAGACGCGTCACAGCAACTTCGAAGTAATCGACGATGGGGGAAAAACGCTAGGCGAGGTTTCAGCTCTTATCGCACAGAGCGAGGCACTCGTACACACCTGGTCAATGCCCTGGGCAACATTGATCGCGGGAGTTTTGATGTTCTCATCGATGGTCTTGTTGGCTACATTGACGGAGTTGGCAACGTAGTCCTCCGCACTCTTTTTACTCTCTCGCACGAGGCTAGCGACCTCTTCAGGCTTAGCCTTGAAGGGGTAGGGGTAACGCGCCTCCACGGCGTCGACGGCCTTGTTGGCGTAGCCATCGGCCTGGACGATAAGGGGACCTAATCGGACCTGCAGCGGCTCTGCATATTTGGAAGCTGAGTTGTATGCCGAGTTGGAGAGTCCCTTTGCCGTAGAATAAGTGTTACGGGTGTATGCGTTCGAGGACAATGCGCCGTCGATGGTCTCGAGAGACGAAGCGATCATGGGAATAGATGCAACACGAGTGAGGACAGTAAACTCTGCAGGAGACGATGCGCCTGTGGCGGTCTCAGTGTTCGACATTGTGGTGAGAAGCAGAAAGGCAATGAGAGATAAGAGTTCGCGTCATTCTCATTTTAACCAAAGTCCGCAGGTGTTGTCATTTCCATGTGATTATCGCATCTACACATCATGTGACACGTATCCAGCCTGTTCAAGAACCCTTCGAAGGGTTCGAATCAAAGCCTCGACCTTTCGCCTACGAAGCCAAGTCTGTGTTTATTTCCGCGTTATGCTCACCGCAATCCCCGGAAATTCCGTCATTATGCCAGGGATATATCGCAGAAGAAAGGATTTTCATGCTCCTCTAGCATGTGTTTTTCACGCTTGAGGCTTACACCGCCACAGTCGCAGCCTATCAGATAATGCACCTCGACTGCCTCCGGCCCGAAGTCCTGCATTCCAAGGTACGCCGCCCCGGTTTCATGCACCTCTTTCCATCGCACCCATCGTAACACCGGCAACGAGGACAGCCCATGTGAAATCGCCACACAAGACCGCGAACATGAATGTTCAATGGACAGTCCTTTGCAAACCTGTATATCTCGGCTATTAGTGCCACGTTCGCGGCCAATTTCAAACTTTTAATTAAACAGCTCGGAGAGTGGCCACGTTCCCCTTGTCAAAAAAACGAGCTTGGTCCTAGTTTTCCCCCTAGGTATGTGCACAGTCCGTGAGCGTCTAAACTGCGGGACGGAAGGGCATGCCTGTGAAAAGAAGCATATGCGATTTTTCGCGTGCACACTCAGCTCAAAACCTACTGGCATGGCGTCTTGATTTTTAATCAAATGTGAATGTCTGCTCAAACTTTACATCCTCAGGCATCTGCATCATGTAATTGTTGAAAGGCGCGACATTTCAGCAGCGTTGATCTCATGATCAATGGAAGTGTAGCTGAGAGTGCTGTGCCTGAACCCTCGGCTGCCACACTTCGACGAATCCAGGTTTCACCGAGAACTATTCATATCAGCTGACTTGTTTCGATGGGAAATTTTTGCACTACGAATGCCCTTCTGGCTACCCAACGCAACCAATTCGCTAGGAATTTAGTTTTCACACCATAAGTATATTCAATCTGCTCCAAATCCAATACCGGCAGGAGCTGCGGCTGAAAGGAAACGAAAAAAGAAAAAGGCCCTCGCAACGGGCCCCACCGAGTTTCCTTATATCTAGGAAATATTTATGACTCGAGATTTGTCAGGTATTTTGACAATAAATTTGCCACGGTTCTACGCACAGAAAATCGTATGTGCCATGAGTTGGAGCTTCACCGTGATATTAATATTCAGATGTGCACGCTTTAATTTTACAGAGATTTTCAGTAAATGAAGCATACCTGTCCTTGAAGAGCATACTCACCCAACACCCGGGCCTTGCAATGCCAAATTCCTTCTATCTGGCATTGAATAAAACTGCGAGATCGGCTTTCTGATATTCCGAGTCAGGACAAATATACAGCTATTATTTCTCCAAAGAAAATGCAACAAAGCACGCCCGCTCACCTTCCAGAGCATGCGCCATACATATTAAAAACTATAAGGTGCAGAGTATCATCCACCGCCTGAATTACCTCCGAAAACTATTCCAAAGATTAGCGGAAAGATACTCACCTTCGTTCTTGAACTTCATCTCTGGCCGAAAGATATTTTCCTGAACGAACTTCACCCACATGGAATCCGCAAGGATCTTGAGCTCACTAAAATATTTCTCCTCATACCATGCGCCACCTGCCCTCCTCCGTTGTCGATTCAATATTTGAACATGTTGAAAAAGGATTTCTCGTTATATATAAGTTAATATGAGTGTGCCATGTTAAACTTACATTCAACTGTGTTTTTGAGGATTAAGGACCGTGCTCGGCGCCTACCACAAAGAAGTCTTCAGTGGTGAACACCAGAACCAGGTGCTTGGCGATGGCTTGGCCAAATGGGCAAGCAAGACGTCATAAATGCCTTCCTCTTCGAAGACACGCGAGTCGGCAACGAAATTGACCTGGTAGATAGCTGTAGAATCAAGTCATGTAGTGGATAAAAGCCTCGTCAGATTCACGAATTTATAGAGTACGAGTACCCATCCAAGTTGTGAACAGGCGATTAATGGTACTGAAAAAGGGAGAGAGAAATAAAGCTAAGCAAAGGCATATGTACAGTATTCCCATCGAACCCCATTTGACAGCCTTCGACATCGGCATCGTCAAAACTGATGGTGTGGATCTTCTCTCCGAGCCTGAGCATGAAAGTCTTGAAGTTGAGCCTAGGCGACGTCGCGAACGGATGACTGATGTACGTAGTACCTGTATAAAATATTATACAAAGAGATGAGAACGAGAAAGCATATTTTCGTAGCCCCCCATGTCTATTTTTATGATGGGCTGCGCGTGAATTAACCACTGCGGGATAGTGGCCTCACCTTTGCATCGAGTTAGGGAGCCCCGTACCGAAACCGGATATCCTCGTCCAAAGGCGAAGTTGAATATATCCAGGTCCCTGGTTTCTCTTAGCAAAGATGAGTAAATTTTCCCTTCCTTCGTAGGATTTCCCAAGTGTTGGGCGCGTGCGACCGCTGACGAAGTTGGAGTGCGCGGTCGTTCGAGGTCGTTTGAGGTCTTTTGCCAACGTTAAGTTTATAGTACGCTCCGCCATTCCGTGCCATCATGACATCATTAGGTTTTTGCGCCGCGGTGCCTGAACTTGTGACAGGCAAGCCGCCAGTCCGGGGACAAACGGGCTCTGACCATCCTCTGATGTTTTGTGTATACAAACAGAAGAAAACGGTACCTCCGATTCTCCGACCAGCCTACTAGCTCTAGTCACTACACGCCTCTCCTTGGGCAATAGTACTTTTTTCTTCTTGCGCAGCTCACTACCGGGGCAAACAGAAAAAACTAAGGACTGCTTATCGTTAGTGAAACAGCTGGCATTCACGGTCTAGACTCACTTTTTTTGACTGTTGCCTAAGCAACCCCATAGCAGGATCGTAAGGGACGTCAAATGTGCCCTTCGTCAAACAAATTTGCAGTGCTCACTGCAGGAGACTGAGCATCCACTGGCGTTGGCAGTCACAATGTTCTTGTTTTGGGCGCCAGACGCGGGATGACTGAACCTCTATTGGGTATAATGAGCACGACATTGCAAATAGAGACATTTTTTCTGGATCTACATATAAAGCGCCCTTACAAGTGTCGAGGCGATCCTCGTCCAGGCATTCTCCTCAGGTATGGCTACTCCACATAACTTGACTCTACAAAACATACACGCAATGCAACTCAACGCGTTGACACCCATGGCGTTCCTACCTCCCGCCGTTGCGTCTCAAGAAACGATCGCGACGTATCTGATCGTGGGGGTTGTTGGTGTGAGTTCGATTATCCCTACCTTTGAGTACCGCTAGAACTTACGCATATGATAGGCTTTAATCTGGGACGTTCTCGTCAATGCTGGACGGGATTTTGACTTATTGTTTGGCAAGACTAGAAAGCTGTCGATTTTGACTATGGTATATTTCATATCGAGGTAAGCGCTCAAGCCGAAGCAGAAAGTATTGGTTCATTTATGTTATACAGGGCGAGCGTCCTTGTCTACGTTCTGCTCAACGTTTTTTACAGGGGTAAATCTTTACCTGCTGAAAACATGAGCCAGTTTGACCATTACCCTCTTAGTTGCACCACTCCCGAACTGTCAGGTTGTCAAAAACATCATCTGCATCCTTCACCACGTTGCCTTCTCCTCGACTTCTTTCTTATTTTTCCTGCGCGTCCGGGCTGTCTTCTTATACGAAAAGAACATCGTTGCATGCTTCTTCGTGCTCTGGTTAGGCGTTGTAGGTGGCTCTATTTCCGTTACCACAGCGGGCCGGGTCGTGCATCTTGAGCCCACGCAACACTGTGAGGAGGCAGCCTTGAAGCCATCTGCGATCGCAGCACCTATTATGCTCGCTGTAAATGACACATTTGTGTTCCTCGCAATTTCATGGCGCCTCCTTTCAGGCTTTCGACTACGTCGCAAGAAAAATCTCCTGGGGATGCTTCTTGGCAATTACCTCTCCAATTTATCAAGAGCATTACTACGGGACGGCCAATTCTATTATCTGTACGTGTGGTGCCCCTTGATAGTGCATTTCCCTCAGAATCTTTAACTGAGATAACCTACTTGAAATTTGCTTCGCTAGGGTATCCGTCACCAGTAACGTCATCAACGCAGTGGTTAACTGCACGCACGCGGTACCGATTGCTTACCGGCTCGTGCTTACTATTTTCAACGTTGTGTTGACGAATATCATGGCATGTCATGTCTTCCGTCACATCAAGTTCGGAGATTTCAGCGGGATAATGACTCGTGCTCTGTGGATCCCATCCGAGATCGAACGCGCCGAGATCGAGGGTGGCGCGGCTCCAGTGTAGTCAGCACCGACTGGTCACGGCGGTACACTTCCGGGGAATACAAACACTCCTGAAGGAAACTTTGGCTAGAAACATGTTCACATTCATGTTTCTTGTAAGAACATGCATCTTCCTTCAGTTTGAGAGAAAATGTTTTCACTGCTATCGGAATATATTTTTTTGTTTTCATCGCATGAGAAAGTCACTGACCCAGAAAAATTATCAGGACTTTGATAGGCTTTCGATAACAGCTGCGCCCAAACTCGGCGTAAGGGGACGAGTGGTGCGCAAAAGCCTGGACATATTAGCAGAGGCGTACAAATTCACAGCCTACTTGGCAGCCTGGCCAAGACTGAGGTCACGACAGCGCTGACGTTGATCATCGGATATAAGCTTCTCAGCGCGGAAAAAAGACATAACGAGCAACTTTTTGGGATTGACGCGCGACCGGGCCGCGAGCATTTAAAGCATCCAGTTGTTGAATTCGTGGCTGGCATTTTTTTGTTACCTGGGCAACTATACATGCACGCCCAGGGGTATTACTCAAGTCAAAAGCGCCCTTCATGAATGCCCTTCATGAATTCAGCACATTTGCGGTGCTCGATCGCGATACTCCGAGTGCCTTGATTCAAGGATCCCCGGCTGTCGACCATGAATCTTGTTCTTGGCGTCAGGCATCGGGCGCACATCCTTTGCTTTAGTCCCGTACTTGATGGAAACGACATGGCGCGTAGACACCGCGTACAGGAACTAACCTTGAGGCGATCCTCCTAGGCGACATCGGTATGGCTAGTCCACTGCACAACTTGACCCTAGAGGAGATACAGGCGATGAAACTTAACCCGTTGGCACCGACTCGGTTGGCGTTCCTCCCCCCCATTGCATACCAAGAAACGACCGCGTCTGACCCATTCCTCCCATAGTCGCAACATTACCGAACTGTCAGGCGATCAGAAACGCCGTCTGCATCCTCCACCACGTTGCCTTCTCCTCGACTTCCTTCCTGTTCTTCCTGCGCGTCGTGGCTATCTTCAGGCAGAACACCCTCACCATCGCATGCTTCCGAGTCTCTGTGCTCTGGTCTGGCGTGCTCGGTGCCTCAATTGCTGTCATCACAGCAGGCCAGGTCGCGCACCTGGAGCCCACGCAGCACTGCAGGGAGATAGCGCTCAAGCCGTCCGGGAGCAAGCGCCTATCATGCTCGCCGTGAACGACACGTGCGTGTTCCTGTGGCGTCCCGAGGTCCGACCACACCGCAAGAAAAAGCCTCACAGGGACGCTCCTTGGTCATCCTCTCTCGAATTTGTCGAGAGCGCTGCTACAGGATGGCCACGCCTATTACCTGTTAAGTGGGGGTGGGATGGCCCCTGGTAGTACGTGGATCTCAAGTTCGCATGGCTCAATTTGAATTTGCGGGTGCACTAGGGTGTCGGTGCTGTGACCATTAGCATCGTCAATGCGGTGGTTACGCGCATGCACGCGGTGCCGGTTGCGTACCGTGGCTCGTGCTCGGTATTTTCGCCCGCGCACTGGCAGCCAGCGCCGATTGGTCATGGTCGTGGCCGCACCCGCACACTGCACACTGCACAATGCACAATGCACACTCCCAGCCTGAGTGCTGGGGCTCACAAACTGCCCTAAGCCTAGGAAACGGTGCCACGAAGTTGTCGGGGCCGAGAGAACTTTGCTTCCTGCAGCTACAGCGCGCTACTAGTAGCCTGAGCAGCACCATAAAGCCGTATTTGAGCTGTGATCGGCTGCCCCCCGGTGTCACAACAGGTTTGAGGAGAGGCGGAATACGGGCGTACCTCGGTTTATTGTACGTGTGCGTCGCGATCTGAGTCGGCGGTCGCTGAAAAATATATATATATATATATAAATAAAAAGGCAGTGGGGATTGCAGATAAATGGATGTGTGGATTGATGTTTCTTCGATATATCGAGCATGGCGAGCATCGCGGTTGTAATTGCAAAACGTGCTCGCGCGATCTGAATTTTATCTCACTCGCGCACCCGTTCGACCAACCGGCTTTTTCGCTGGGACTCTCCATCTCGAATCTCGACCACTGTCCACGTTCCACGTTCCGCGTTCCACATTCCACGTTCTTAGGCTCAGCAAAGCTGATTCGTGAATTGGAATATCAATATTAACGGTGGTGGCTAGACTCTCACTTGAACAGCTAGCGTCGAGCCCAGGACTGAGGTGCGAGTCTCGAGAGCAGCTGTAGATGAGCGTCCTCAAGTTGCAAGTGGCAAGTTTCGCAAGGGGTATTCCGGGGTTGCAGTGTGCATTGTGCGTTGTGCATTGTGCAGCCAGAGAGAGAGAGAGAGAGAGATCTAGGGATTAGCGGGGAAGGAAAAAACGGCGTTAGCAAACGCGGCTACAGCCTACGGGCGTGTACCATATACTTGGTATATCGCTGTATGTATTTCGCCTGCCGCGTGCATCCAGCGTCCAGACGAGTAGCAATAAATTTAACATGCGTGACCACGCCTTGGGTAACGTTTAATGTTTAATGTTTAATGTTTAATATTACGCCGGAACGGCAGCTCCCCGTGGTTACATAGGTGGGCGCGCCAAACGCCCGGGCGAGCAAGTTACTGCGACTGGTCCCAGCGATATGGCGGAGCGTCATGTGACGTAGCGCGCGACAGAACTTGGTGGAAGGTTGCGCCCAGGCTGGCAGGACCAGGATCGCTGGCAGTGATATGGTTTGAAAGGTTGTGTGTAGGCGAGCGTCCGAGTGTCAGAGTGTCAGAGGTGTCAGTGGGTGCAGGGGCACAGGCTCGAGGATGCGCGCGCGCAGGGACGGGGGAAGCGGACACGCGAGGGAACGAAAAGGCAGCGGTGGGAGGCGCGAGAGAGACCGGGGTAAATAAGGATGTCGAGAGTGGAGCATGGGGTCTAGTCACACGGGCAGGGTATTTATGATAAACGCAAACGACAGGCCAGTTGGCATGATTGGGATTGGATCCGGTGGGCAGCGTGGGCGAGTAGCGGCGAGAAATTGCAAGTCCGCGACGGTGTGTGGGTGGTAATAGAACGGGAAGACGAATGGATTGGAAGGGTGGGGGCGGGGGAGACGAGTACGGGGAAGGACGGGTGAGGTGCCAGGATGGCAAGCGAGGGAGAGGAACAGACAGACGATAGAGCGCAACTTAGTGGAGGGTAATCATGAAGCGTATGAAATAAGGTTCAGAGGTTGGTCGCACGTGCCCGCAAGAACGCTGGAGATTGCTGTGCCCCTTTGTCTCTGCCACTGCACACAGCGAGCTCGAGCGCAGGCAGCGAGCGTCCAGCGTCCAGCGAGTCCAAGAACGAGTCCAGACACCTGTTTTAGCTCGAGAGCCAGTGGTCGAGCGGACCTGTACAAGTTCTGAGCCCCGACGAGTCGGAACCTCACAAGTTTAAGTCGGAGTGAGCATTTGTTCCACATCCCGCTCGTTTGCAGCAGCTGGCTCTCCACTCACACCATGGCCACAGAATGTCAGCCGTCGCCGACCAGGCTAAACAGCCAGGCCCCCAGGAACCCCCGTTCCAAGGCCCGCCTGTGGTCTATCCGCATCCTTTAGCGCCCTACACCCACCCGCCCCCCGGCTACCCCGGCCCATACCTCCCCTTTCCTCCTGGTCCCGACGGTGCCCCAGCCGACAACCCACAGGGCGCCCCGCCACCAGGCTTTGTCATGTTCTCCCACCCGCCACCGGGCATGGTCTACTACCCCGCCCAGGCCCAGCGTGCGTCTGCCCACTTTCCCATCCCATCCAGCCCAATCCGTGCTCACTCTCCCACAGCATACAGCCCCCCGCAGAACACCCAGTCTTCCCAGTCCAAGGCAAAGCGCAAGCAGGTCAAGATGGCCGTACGTCCCGTTCTGCCCTCCATGTTTTATTGTTAACGTTAATCGACTCATCCAGTGCACCAACTGTGCCCAGGCGTGCAAGCGCTGCGACGAGACACGCCCGTGCGAGCGCTGCAAAAAGTACAACATCGCCGAGTCGTGCATCGACGGCCAGCGCAAGGAGCGCAAAAAGGGCGTCAAGCGCGGGCCCTACAAGCGCAAAAACAAGGGCAGCGAGTCCTCTCCCTTCAACGGTGCGCCTTCCCTCCTCTCCTCACACCCACACTCACACTGACCCACACACAGATCCCCCCTCCGAGCCCTCCGGCTGGGCCCCACCCGCAGCCACCCCAGGCCTGCCCCCGGGCTTTGTCCCCGGCAACGAAAACTTTTACCCAGTATACTACCCGCCCCCTGGCTTCCTCGCGCCCCCACCACCCCCACCCGACGGCAGCACCCCCGACCCCGCCGCACACCCGCACCCACCGCCGCCTCCGCCCCCGCACATGCCGTACTTCCTCCCGGGGCCGTACCCGCCGTTTGCGTACCCGGGGTTCATGCCCGGCTTACCGCCGCCGCCTGGTGTGCACCCGCCCCCGCATCCGGGGATGGTGCCGCCCCCGCCACAGCAGCAGCAACAGCAACAGGCCACTCCTGCGACGGGTGAGACACAGGCAGGAGTGCCCCCGCCCGTGACGGCAGCGAGCGTCATCGACCCTGCCGTGGCCGCCGCGAGCACGGGCACGAGAGCTAGTTCCGCTGCGACGACGCCCACCCCGCCCCCGCCTGCACCTGCACCGCCTGCTGAGGCCACGCCCGCGACGGTAGCTGTAGTGGAGAACGGGCCCGCGGTGAATGGGAATGGGAATGGGAAGAAGCGCGGGCGCACGTCCAAGGGCGGGGAGGGGTCCAAGAAGAAGGCACGGAGGGCCGCGGCGAGAGCGGCTGCTGCTGCCGCAGAAGGCGAGGGCGAGGAGGAGGGGGCGTGACTTTGTGGGTGGTGCTGGAGTGGGGCTGCAGGAGATGGAGATGGAGGCCGAGAGGTGCAAAAGGGGGTAGCAGAGAATGTCGCCGTGAGGAGCTGGGTGTGTCTGTGCGTCTTGGATCTGTTGTTTGATTGGGCTTGGAGATGGAGATGGGATGAGCAGGTTTATGATATGGGGACTTGGGGAACAGAGTGGGGGCTGGCCTGGCTGGTGCTCAGGGCAACTGGCAGGCAGGAGAAGTGTCGCAATACACGAGCGACGAGTTTCGAGGAGGGGAGAGTGTTTTCTTCTTGCCGCCACCGCCACCACCACCACCGCCACTGCTGTTCTGTAAGTGTAATATAAATCTTATTTTTCTTTTTTTTACTTAATGCTTAATACTTTAATGGTGGGGGTGTTATACAACCTCTTTTTTTTTTTTTTTTTGGCATTTTTTGAAAACCTTTTTTACTTGTACTTTCAACTGCTTGCTTGCATGTGATTGTGATTACTTTTTTGCTGACTGGACTGTTTTGATGATGATGCAGACTTGGACCCACCGACACAAACAACCAACACGTACACCAACACCGACCACATCATCGACATCGACATCGACGCTTACCCTTACACCCACTATACGCTGGAAATGCGAACCGCACGAGATCAACACCGTGCGATCGCCAATCCTGGAAGGGAGACAGAATATCGAGTGTTGGTGTTGGTGTCGGTGTTGGTGTCGGTGTTGGTTCACCGGTGTCCGCTGGCTTTTTGACCTACAACCGGGCCTGCCAGTGCACTGCGTACGTGGTCTGTGTGTCTGTGTCTGTATCTGCGTCTG
This sequence comes from Sphagnurus paluster, assembly GCA_018282025.1. Classification (NCBI taxonomy): domain Eukaryota; kingdom Fungi; phylum Basidiomycota; class Agaricomycetes; order Agaricales; family Lyophyllaceae; genus Sphagnurus; species Sphagnurus paluster. The sequence continues at coordinate 20,783 of JABCKI010000133.1, read as the reverse complement.
TCTAGACCCTGCTGTCTGTGTCAAATGACCTCCGGAGTTTCGGTTTCGGTTTGTGTTTGTGTTGGTGGTGGTGGTGGTGGGGGGTGATTATTTTTTTTTCTGGTTTTTTTTTGTGTGTGATATTCTTTATTTAGTTTCTTGGTCTGTTTATCTGTCTGCGGCTGTCTGTCTTTGTAGTCGTCGTCGTGTAAAATCTTATCGTCTTGCTGTCGTTGAACGTTGAACCCTCCCATCTCGGCGCTTGCCGATCAGACGACGGCTCCTTCCGGCTTGCGTGAAAAACATTCCTGAGCCCCCAAAATCCTCCATCCACCAGTCCAAAAGCCACGATGCTCACCCCGCACCAGACATCGCTTCGTAGCGCATGTCTATCTCCTCGTGAGCGGGCCAAGGTCTGAGTATTCCAATCTCCCTTGATCGGCCCTCGCTGGGTCTGGCTGTAACACGCCGAACGACATACCAGATATACGACGCGCTTCATTCTCTGCCCTGAGATCCTTCCTGGGGAGGGTATAATGGAGACGACGCCTTGGGAAATGTCGTGGAGATCGGGCGCGCGGCTCCGCCTGATCAGGGATCGAACCTACTTGGTAGTGCAGATCCCGGGCCTAGGGCAGACTACGCGTCCTTCAGTTCACTTCGTGGCTCGCGGTTGAGAAACCGTGTAACTCGATTCAGACTACTCTTGGACTGGTGGTTCACATTTTTTGGAATATTGTTTGCTTAACCTTCGTGGTTAATGGTTGTATGGTCCCAGAAAAGCATAGCTGAGTGAGGTACGTACGTACCGTCGTGTTTGGCACACCAATTCTTGCTTGATACTCACTCTATAGCACGGTGCCGAAGGATCGAAGTGTCGTGTTAATTTAAAAATCCTTTTTTTTTTTTTCCTTCTAAGAAGGCGGTGCCCTTGCAATAAAATCATTCCTGCTGTCTTACATTGCGCCAGAGTTATCATTGAAGCTGAGTGATCAACGCCTTTCTGCGTTTGCATCGATTGCACGAGGCTCGGCCTGGACATGGATTGACAGATTTCGAAAGCTATCGCATGGTTTTCGCAATTTTGCCGACAATTTTTTTCTGATCGATCACTGGCTCGCTGACCATGCACTCAACTCAGTCAGCATCCCCATTGCCAATCCACGGGTAATTCTTCCGCCCCGGTTGACCTTTATAAGAAAGGATTCACCATGGCCAGCGTTATACCGACATACCCAGCAAAATGGCGCCCAACAATGTGAACGTCCCCGCACCCTACGTCCCATACTTCACCCCCTTGCAGGTGCCGCCGTCGGGAACAGCCTTGGACCCGCAGCCCAGTGGCAAACCGATCCCGAAGCTCTTCCAGCCCCTCAAGATCCGCGGCGTTGAACTACACAACCGGATAATGGTGCGCTCGTTTAATCTATATATATATATATCACCTTCACTGATTGTATTCGCATTCATGTAGCTTTCTCCTCTCTGCCAGTACTCTGCACAAGACGGCGTCGTCCAACCATGGCATATGGCCCATCGTAAGTCATACGCTTCGACATGATCTCCTTACACGAGATCAACACAACTAATTTCACAGTCGGCGGCATCTTCACGCGCGGACCTGGTCTCTCCTTTTTCGAAGCAATGGCTGTCCTCCCTGAAGGGCGCATCACTCCCCAAGACGCCGGAATCTGGTCCGACGAGCACATCGCACCCCTCGCACACATCATCGACTTCGCGCACTCCCAAGGGCAGAAGATGGCCGTCCAGCTCGCGCACGCGGGGCGCAAGGCGTCTGGCATCGCGGCGTGGCTCACGGGAGACCCGTTGTCCTTGGCGGAGGTCGGTGGCTGGCCGGACAACGTCTGGGCGCCTTCGCGCGTCCCCTGGAGCGAGGCGATGGCGCAGCCCAAGGAGCTCACGAAGGAGGGGATCAGGGGGATCGTTCGGGCGTTTGTCGAGGCGGCGCTGCGTTCGGTGAAGGCGGGTATTGATGTCATTGAGATACACAATGCCCATGGGTACCTCCTGCACGAGTTTTTGAGCCCCATTAGCAATAAGCGCACGGACGAGTATGGGGGTAGTTTTGAGAACCGCATTAGGCTGACGCTGGAGATCGTCGATGCGGTGCGTGCGGTGATTCCCAAGGATATGCCGCTCTTTCTTCGGTACGTGTCTTCGAGTGCTTCTCTCAAAATTTCATCAGGTTGAAGAGGATTACGCTCGCAGGATTTCTGCCACGGACTGGCTCGAAGACGTCCTGCCGAACGAGCCGTCATGGACTTCCCAAGACACTGTCCGTCTCGCGCCTATCCTCTTCGAGCACGGCGTCGACTTCCTCGACATCTCGTCGGGCGGAACACATCCCTTGCAAAAGGTCAAGGGCGGACCCGCGTACCAGGCGTGCTTCGCCGAGGCGGTGAAGCGTTCTTTGCCTCCAGATCATGGCTTGCTCGTCGGCACCGTCGGGATGATCACCTCCGGGCAGATCGCGCAGGGTGTCCTCGACAAGGGCCAGGCCGATGCAGTCCTCGTCGGACGTGGGTTCCAGAAGAACCCTGGGCTCGTGTGGATGTTCGCGGAGCAATTGGGTGTGGAGATTCGCCAGGCTAACCAGATTGGTTGGGGCTTTGTAGGGAGAGCTGTCAAGGCGTATGGTGGCGAGGAGGAGAAAAAGTAGATACCTGTAAGCGATGATTTATGCGTGTCTTCAACTTACATTGCCTGAAAACATAGAAAATAGAATTGGGAAAACGTTATACACCTTGCTTGGATTTATGGTATGATGGATATATGTGTACAGAATACGAATACAGTTCAACTTGGTATACCGATACTGTCCCTCACAATCTAGAACTCTTCGCGGGTGTCTTAACACCCCTCCCCTTGAACGCCCACCTGATTTGGTTCGGAAGCCGGATTTCGACACCTAGGTCCTCCGCAAAGGCCCAAACAGTCCCTGGGTTCTTCTGGAACTGCCTCCCCACAAAAACTACGTCTGCCTGGCCCTTGTCTAGTACGCCCTGCGCCACATGTCCATCCTTGATCGAACCAACGGCTCCGACGACTAACTTGGACGACGGGTCGAGCGACTTCTTTACAGCGTGGGAGAAGGGTGCCTGGTATGCGGGGCCTCCTTTGATCTTCTGCTTGGGGTGGTTCCCAGCAGTGGAGACGTCGAGCAAGTCCACACCGTGGGTGTGAAGAATGGGCGCGAGCTTGACAGTGTCCTTGCTCGTCCAGGATGCCTCGTTCGGCAACGACTCTTCTAGCCAATCAGTGGCGGAGATACTAGAAATAAATAGCAATATCAGAGCGCAGATTAAGAATGCGACCCAAGAAGAAATGGCTTACCGAAGGAACAACGGCATGTCAGTTGGGATGACGGCACGGACGGCGTCGACGATCTCCAGCGTCAATCGCGTGCGATTCTCGAAGCTACCTCCGTACTCGTCCGTCCGCTTGTTGCTAATAGGGCTAATGAACGAATGAAGGAGGTATCCGTGGGCGTTGTGAATTTCCACGACGTCAATGCCCGCCTTTACCGCCCTCTTGGCGGCGTCGACAAATGCATCTATAACCTTCTTGATCCCCTCTTTGGTGAGCTCCTTTGGTTGCGGATACGTTTCGTCGTAAGGAACCGCAGACGGTCCCCAGACGTCGTCAGGCCACCCGCCCACTTCCGCAGACGACGTCTCGTCCCCGTCGATCCACGGCGCGGAGGTTGAGGCCTTGCGCCCGGCGTGGCCAAGCTGGATGCCGATCTTCTGGCCCTGCGAGTGCGCGAATTCGACGATCTCAGCTAGCGGCGCGATCTGTTCGTCTGACCACAGGCCAGAGTCTTCGGGCGAGATGCGTCCTTGCGGGAGAACAGCGGTGGCCTCGATGATGGTGAGACCAGGACCGCGCGTGTATATCCCACCCACTGGTTTACAAGTCAGTATGAGAAGTTGATTTCACCAGAAATACGTACAGTGCGCCTTGTGCCAGCCGGTTAGTTTGCCGTTTTCGGCAGAGTATTGGCACAGAGGGGAGAGCTAGCGGTGGCATCGTGTGAGATTTATAAACGTTAGTGGAGCGATAGATTTCCCTCACAAAGATCCTGTTCTGGAATTCCACACCTCGAATCTTCAGGGGCTGGAAGAGTTTGGGAATCGGTTTGCCATTGGGCTGTGGGTTGATTGCAGTACCAGCAGGAGGGATCTGAGCAGGGGTGAAGTAGGGAAATCCTTTGGCGGCTACGTTCAGGTTTCTGGGCGACATGTAGAGACTCAGAGAGATTATGCAACTTGGGGGAGATATGATGACTATCAGCTTTTATAAGCTTCTGCGATGACGTCATCGACTCATCGGCTATTGATTGGGCCGTGTTACGATAAAAACATATGATGGCATTCGACTTATATTACAGGTATTCGTGAAAATGCATGCACTTTGAAGGAGGCGCACCACTACCACCCTCAACCGCCCCAGGGCCGACTAGCTCCAGGTTCTGGTTGACTGTGCAGCATTGAAATATACACATCCGCGTCCTGCGTAAAGCATTAGCTCAAGCGTAGACATGCTTGCAGATGACAAAATACCTATCGGAATTTGGTGCTGGGTGATGAATCATTCATGCGATGTGGTAGCTGTCTGACTCTGTCCAGAAGTTGATGCTATGAGCCCCTCGGCATGGAGAGCTTCCCCAGTGGCGTCATCCACAACCAGAGATATCTTCTGTGTCACTATAGGTCCCATCTCGTGCGCAACCTCGGTCGCAGAATCATAATCCATCGCCTGGCCTTGGTGTGCCGGTGTGAACCGAATTGGAACTAGGCCGTTCTCAGGATCGAAACGGTTCATTTGGGCTGAGAGCCACCGAGTAGAAATGGTTTTCTCGCTGGAATCCCCGAATTTAGTGTGGCGGTAGACGCGGCATGCCATAATATTCGCCAAAACGACGTTGAAAATAGTGAACATGAGCCGGTACGCAATCGGCACCGCGTGCGTGCAGTTAATCACGGCGTTGATAATGTTACTGGTCACGGTTACTCTAATAAAGCAAATTTCAAGTAATGTAGCTGGAAGATTCTGGGCGCCACACTCACAAATAATAAATCTGACCATCCTGTAGCAATTTCCTCGAAAAATCGGAGATGTAATTTCCAAGAACCATCCCTAGGAGACTTTTCTTTTCAGGCGTTGGCGGTTCAAGTTGGACCCCCGAGAGGAGGCGCCATGAAATTGCGAGGAACACAAATGTGTCATTTACCGCGAGCATAATGGGTGCTACGCTCGCGGATGGCTTCAGGGCTGTCTCCTTACAGTATTGCGTAGGCTCAAGATGTGCGACCTTGCCCGATGGGGTGACAGCAATTGAAGCACCGAGAACACCGGACCAAAGCACAAAGAAGCATGCAACAACGATCTTTTTTTGCAGGAAGATAGCCCGAACGCAGAAGAAGAATAGCAGAGAGGTAGATGAAAAAGCGACGTGGTGGAGGATAGAGACCGCGTTTTTCACAGGCTGACAGTTGGGTAATGTAGCCGCTTTGAGAGGCATCGGTAAAGTTGGCGTGAATTATTAGGAGATAGAAATTTACTCATGAAAAAAATGCAGAGTAGAACGTAGGCAAGAACGCTCGTCCTACATAATGGAGTAAATAAAAGAATGACACTGGCTACTTCGGTTTCAGCGCTCACCTCGATAGAAAATACGTCATAGTTGGGATCGATAGTTTTCTGCCCTTGCCAAATAACAACTCGAAATCAAAATCGGCATTGATAAGAGTGTCCCAGATCAAAGCCTATCCGGATAAACGTAAATTGTGGGTTGACCAATCGGTCAGTACACAGAGTGCGTGTGATCGGACTCACACCGACAACCCCCACAATTAGATACGCCGCAACTGTTTCTTGGTACGCCACAGCGGGGGGTAGGAACGCCATCGGGGTCAGCGGGTTAAGCTGCATCGCTTGTATCGCCTGTAGGGTCAAGTTATGTGGAGTGGCCATACTGATTTTGCTTGAGGAGAATGCCCCGACGGACTACCTCGGGCTTGAGGAGCTTTATAGGTACATACCGCTCGAGGTGTATCTGCGGCTGTGGTGGTGTCCATTATCCTCAATCGGGTCGAGTTGCTGAGTGTCCGGCGCAAAAAAAGTGAATGAAGCAAGAATGTAATCTAATCCTTCCTGCCAAGGGTGGTTTCTCTCAAATGAAAGCATTCGAATAATAGTATCAAGCACTTGGCAACTCTTAGCACAGCAACGGAAGATATTTTTCACGTTCCCCAGGCGACAACGGAAGAAAAAATGGTTGCCTGAGACCGATCCGTCATTCGGATGTCGGAACTGTCAGCGGAACTGGAGTCTCCGAGAGTCTAGACCTCATTCCGGCGGCAACTTTTACTACTATCTAACGTGTTTTATCTTCTTGGCCAGGCCTACTGCGTATTTCGAATACAAGGTGTGGCGAAGTATGGGCAGAGCAGAGGTAACGTTCCTTATAAATAAGAGCTATAAGATTCAGATATCTGGAGAAACAAATGATTCATCAGCACATTTCACTCCGTCTTCAAAATCGTGAACACTGCGTAGTAAATACACTCCGCTCATAGGTATGCAGAAACAAGTGATACAAAATGCACTCCTCCAGCACTAAATTCCCGTAAAAGTTCGTATAATCGTGACGTAATATTAGTTAGTATATGAGGGCAAGTTGTGAAGCTCATTAGCCTACAATCTAGTCATAGTTTTGCCAATACGAGACCGAGAACGACATAAAATATGGTAGCAGGGGGTGTAAGAATGCAGTAAGACCAGAATATGGTGCGGCTAATGAGACGCTCAAATGCATCGCCAGACGCAGCTTGGGTTATCTACGCCGAGTATGCCAAGTCAGTACAAGGAGGGAAAAAATATGGAGCACTGACCTGGGCGAGCGTCAGTGCTGGTGGGGACGACACAAGGAGCACATTCGCGATAACAAAAATGGGACTGCCAAGCCAGGCACGAGTTAGACACAGCCCCAGAGACACAAAAGGTCAACACTTACTCCTCAAACACACGGTGCCAGTCGTACTTGGCAGAGAGAGCCACAACAGGCATGATCAAAAGTGGTGTTATGACCATGCGTGATAAAACAGCAATAACGACCGTCTTGGTCTCGCCCGCTTGCTTCGCCATTGCAGCCTCATGCTCGCTCAAAGGTCTGTCAAGCAAGGGCGCACGGTCGTTCCCTTCTAGGTGTACAGGCCCAGACTGAGGTTTCTTGATTCCCAACAAGCCCTTCACGCTATGCACGAGTGTCTCGGTAGATCTGCTTGCCCAGCTGCCCTTTCTCGCCATAGCCCCCGTACCTTCATCTTTGCCCTTCTTTGTACCTGGATGAAAGTATGCCCCGAGAACGACGAGAGTTAATGGGATGGAGCAATTCCCTGCGGAGCTTAGCGCATGCTTGACGGAGAGGAGGTGGCTTTCAAGCGTATGCTGCACGGGAGGCGTGCATGCGACGAAGACAGCGGCGAGTGCAGCCCAGAGGGGCACGGTCATGAAGCGGAAGAAGGCACGCAAGAGGTGGCGGATACGATGCACGAGGCTATGCTTGCGCTTGGGACGTTGGTGCCTGGGAATGGCTGTAGACCGAGGTGGGGCGACAATGGGCAGCGGTGTGTGTGGTTCGTCATCGCCCTCGTTGTCGGAAGCGGGCGAAGAAGGAGCCCTTGAGGCAAACATCGATGACGGAGCAAAGGTTTCCGAATCAGAGTCCGAAGACCCAAGCAGGTTTTCCTCCTCCGTGGGTGAGTTCGGGAATGACTTGTAGTACGTCGTTCGGCGGCGCGGGTGAAGTGGTCGGTTCCCGTGATTTGCGCTTTGGTGGCTTGTCGACGCATGCACGTTACGACGATCGTCATCAGAGTCAAGGTCTATGAGCAGAGATGCACGTTCTTCTGTGATCGTTATCTCTTCCTCAAGTTCATCGTCAGCCTGGGAAAGGAGGCGAACTCCGTAACTCCAACGTAACTATTCACACCACTGGTTAGCACAGGTTTATGTTGAGTAGTTGACAACTCACCACCATACCGAGGGTGCTGTATACCACGAGGTACGTAAGCGCGCGTCCAACCATCGCGTTCTTGTTGTCGCCTTTCCCCCACTTTAGCCCTGGAACTGATACAACAAGACTCTGCATTAGCGCGATGGGTAGCGAGTTGGAGTTCATGAACATCGCTGCAGCCATAGCAAAACTCCTGGAATGGAATGGATTGAGCATGTTACCCTTGCACTTTCTGCATGATACGACAAACCTTTGAGATTTTTTCAGTCCGAACAGCCATCCGAGGGAAAAAGCGACAGCCATAGACACAGTAGTGACAAGCACAAAAAATATTGGCACAACCCATAGTTCTCTTAGCTTCGCTATTCAACAGGCGGAACGGGGCGTCAGCGGTGCTCTTGCGCGATGACAGAGAAACATACCAGGAGACAAGAAGAAGGCGACTTTGGAAAAGAGGAGTGCGGGTGTAAAAAGGGATACATTTATGTGGTTGATTTGCTGTTCAAAACCATATGAGTGGTCCGCTAGGCATGCGTCATGCACACAATTGCTGCGCACATACCTTTTGCGTCTTTTTATCAAGAATACCCTGACCTGCGAGAATATAGCCTGCAAGACATAATATGAATACTTCAAGGATAGACTTCGGATAGCACCAGTAATTAGCCTCATTGCCTTGGGGAATGAAGAGTTGAAGTTGACATACACTGAATACGGTGAGAAGCAATGCAGGAATGGGGGTCTGGCTGGTTGGTTCACCCAAAGCCATTCGACTTTCCGTGAGGAGGGATTAGGTGGACAGTTAGAGAATGGGTGGTGGGGCGGGGAAGGAAGGTGCATTCCATCGGAGTAGTAGGACATGATAAAAATGGCGTGCACTGCCACCTGGTAAAGTACTGCGATTAAGGTGCACGTTCGAGGGTTCTCGGGCTTGGCGAGAACACGTAAATGGAGCAAATTGGAGTGCTAGGCCCACAAATGACCTCAAAACGGAGCCTCATGGTGTATCCAACACATTGGCACGAGCGAACCGCGTTTTCAGGCTGTTTTCACTGGTCTTCGAAACTCCAGAGTCTACTATCGCAGCGCTTAAGGAAAACAATTTATTAAACGATCACGTCATCGGTCTCAGATAATGATTGCCTAGCCCAGCCGACTCCACCCAAAATAGAATGAGTTTTGTCTCAGCGCCCTCTGCCGAATAACTCAAGAATAACTACGACTACAAGACGTTTTACCACAAGCTGCTACGCCCAGCCATACTTGCTCTTCTGCACTTGTCCCAAATTCTTCCGTATAGAAATCCAAGTAGCTATCGACATATCAGTAGCATCGGCATGGCTTGGCGATGTAGTGGAAAGACGAACAAGGAGCTTATCGCAAACATGGCGGATGCAAATATCATTGAATCTGAACGCGTTACTGAAGTATGTTTCCTATCTCTCATAATATGGAGCCACAAATTTTATGAAAAATAGGCGATGGCCAAGGTCGATCGCGCGAACTACGTGCGTCATACCTATACCGCCTATGAGGATTCACCACAGTGAGTTGGCTACAAGCCTACCTTGTCATCTACTAAGAGAAAAATTATACAGAGGGATCGGATATAGCGCTACCATCAGCGCACCACACATGGTGCGCGTGCCTGGCTCGCCTTTTGGCATATTCTCCACTGACGCCATCCTCTTCAGCACGCATATGCTTGCTCACAGCTACTCCCATATCTACGGCCTGGGTCTCGTGTGCTTGATGTGGGATCCGGTTCTGGATACCTGACGGCTGTTCTCTACCATCTTGTTTCTCCTGGTGGCACCGTCGTTGGTATTGAGCACATACCAGAACTTGTTCAATGGTCGGAAGAGAATCTCCGCAAAGATGGCCTGGGTCACGCGCTAGATGAGGGTCGGATCGTGATGGTAGCTGGCGATGGGCGCAAAGGTACGTCACCTCATGATCGCCGCTGGAGTGAGAATCAAAATTAATGATTTTGGTAGGATATCCCAGCGCTGGTAAGTCCTTCTCGTGATCAATTTTTCTGAGTATTGATTTGAGTCCTAGGTCCATATGACGCAATTCATGTCGGAGCCGCTGCGCCAACTCTGCCATCTGAGCTTGTGGAACAGCTTGCGAGTCCCGGGCGTATGTTTATCCCGGTAGGCACATACTCTCAGCATATCCAGCACATCGACAAGAATGACAACGGGAAGACAACACAGAAGAGTGTCATGAGCGTCATCGTGAGTCTATTAGTATCGGCCACGCTGCGTCGAAAATACTAACTGGATTTATCTGGAAACCTAGTATGTACCATTGACAGATGAGGAGAAACAGCGGGCCTCGTGAGGGTTGATTGGACATTATTGGATATTCCATGTACAGTATGCTCTTATGTAGTTTTATCATGTATGAATGACATGTAGTCATATTCGGCTTTTGTATTCCTATTGTAGCTTGCAAGGCGCGGTATTTTGTCTTTCTAACCTTGCACTCTGGTGGACTGGGCAAAGCAGAAATCTGCATATGACGTAAAAAGTTACTGTATCGAATGTCAGGGTTCTCCGGATTAAAATTCTCCCGCTTTGATTCCCGACGAAGATCCTTGCGCCACGAACGATTTTCTGGTGTTGAGTCCACCAGCAAACTTAATTCAATAAAAGGTGGTGATCTAATTTTTGCGCTTATTAAATAGAGAATATGTTAGTCTCATACCAAGAACCTCGACGTCCACGTGTGGACGGTCTTGGATCAATGTAGGGGTTTTTGAATGGCAATGTAAAACACTACAAAACACTATAAACACTACATTTCGATTGTAACCTCGATCTTATCCGCCCTGCCACACTCAAAATTACCGTTAAATATGTCTGTTGTGCTCTTTCAAGAACTAAGTGTCATTTACACGTTGGTGCGCAGGGGCTGATGCAGTTGCGCAGCGAAGGCCAATGTCATTTCGTTTGATCAATCCAAACGAGAAGACTACACTTTTGTAAGCGTGAGAAAAGTCAGGAAAAGTGACCTCAGACTTCGAGGGCTCCGTTTATGCTCCCTAGGCCGAAAATAAATATTCTGAGGTGGCAGTCTGCAAGAGGAGCCCGTAAGCTTCATTTAATGTCAGATGAACATAATATTTAGCGTCGAGCCTGAGGTTCAAGGCCGTGACAAAAAGATTTACATTGCCTAATGAAATCACTACCTTGATGTAAGCCCCTCCCACGTTTTGTGTGAGGGGATTTGTTGAGCCTAGAGAATATGTTGCGAGAGAGCGACCATGTGAATATGCTTTTTCCAGTAGGTTGGTAAATGAGCTCGACATCTCAAAGTTATACTCGGTTCAGAATATTATAAGCTCCAAATAGATACTGCGCGAAACGTATATACGACGGAAATAATATCGATAAATAATTCGCTCTGGCTTCGAGGATATAGTCTAGAGAGATGCGCCCAAAAGCCCTATAAACTATTATCAGAAACACGAAAGAATGCTAAAATCATCGGGAGGCTCACAGTACTTGGAGGCGTATTTCACCGCGATATCGGCAGATCCAGGTGTGCACTGTAGCAAGGTTAAAATTCGCACACACCAAAATTAGACGCCGAAGCTTACAGATGCCGGAGGCTGGCCGCCTCGGGTGTCAACGCGGTAGATCTGGGTGGCTAAGGAGCCCGTGAGAGACTTGAGTTGGACCCAGTCAATGTCCTGAGCTCCAGTGGGCGCAGGGAGCCCATTGACCTTCGCGCCGACAACGAACGCTTTGGGGTTGCCCTTGGTGGCACCTTGCGCGATGAAGTCCCACTTGGGGCTGAGGCCTGTGCCGGTGACAGGATTAGGAACAAAGTAATGTTGGCCTTGATGGTGTGTTTAAAATTAGGACAGCTCTGCAACCATCTCGAGGTAAAATGATGACCTACCAAGGATAACAGGAAAGGGGATCGGTTCGAGGAGAGAGATGACCTTCTGCGTAGACAAGCTTGCAGGTGCCGCCTTCCAGGCTGTGAATGCAACGTCCGCGATCTTCGAGAATGCCGGGGTATTATAGAGGCAGCTGATATCGAAGAGCTCGGCAACAGCACCAACGTTGCTTTGAAACGAGATATGTTATTTGCAGCTCCAAGAAAGAGGAACGAGAAACTTACGTGTATGTCCCAGCGGCACTGCAGGTATAGTTCTGTGTGCCAATGGCGGCGGCAACGAATGAAGGCGTCGATGTGGGTGGCGCAAGCGCGGTTTGCCCGGCAGGGAATTCAATGGTGGCCTTGGAGATATCACATCCAGAAACCTTCACGCTAGGAGCAGCATATGTGAAAGATGCGAGAGCAAGAGTAATGAGTGTGGTGGCCAACATCGCTAGTCGATGAACAAAAAGATCGTGCAAGTAGGAAGTGTAGTGGAATGAGTTCGCCGTGATGCTTCTGTGTTTTTAACATCGAGGGCTTTTATAGATGCGCATTATTGTTGCCGAGTCTCCGAATGTGACACGAGGAACCATGGGTATACATATGGTAGTACCGCGTATGTGCAGGTGGGGAGCCGGGTACATTCTAGCTTGGCAACGATGCGGAGAACAAGAGATTATCGTCGAGATGACAGCAACTAAAGCCACTAAATAGCACTGTGTGAGCCCGAGGATCGATATTTCCCCATCCGTCAAAAAAGTTCTAATCTCAGCGCTTCGAGTAAAGACTTAAAGATTCAGATTCTATCCGACACATTTGTGTAGACCATTCTTCATAATCGCATACCAATGTACAGAGTCCTTTTGGGGCGGGCGTGTGACGTGGAAAGCAGGGAGCGGCGAAAACTTGATCAAAACAAGGACGAAAAGTCGATATACGCGTCGCGGACCCCAGCAATAAGGAATCTGTGTACACTTATGTAGTCGAGTTTCAGCTGGGTCAAGCGAGCGTGTGCCGATGTCGAACTAGCTAAACCCTCGGAATATGATGATGGTGGATGACGTCGAAGAGATGTTAAGATTAGCAATTTCAAGGCACAACGTCAGTCGTTGCTGGTGCTAACAAAGCAGAATTGAACAGAACGTTCGATTTATATGGGGAAAATTGTCATATTTGAGCCGCTTTCAAAGGTCGCAAGACACGGACTCTGGTTCTGACTAAAAATACCCCATGAAGCGCACCTTCAAAACTCGTGGCCCATGGAATTAAAGAAAACAGATGCCATTTTGCTAGAGTTGCGCCTTAATAATAAGAGCGTCATAAGACACGTGTCATCGAGTGACGGCGGGCCCCGTCGGCGTAAACACTGGATTTACAGAACTGAGGACAGGGTCAAGGAAATTTGAGGAGCATCAAACAAGGGCGTTGTATCAATCTAGAATTATTACTTGGTGGGGGGAGTTTAGCAGATTCTTCGGGAATTTGCTTCTTGAACACAACGTAAGTCTAAAAATAGATGATAAAAAGCAAAGTAATAGTCCCAATAGCAAAAATACAGCAGCAGAGACAAATGGGCTGTCGACCCAGCACCACATCCAAAAGACGGCAGCCAGTGCACCGAGGGTATAGTCGGGTTCAAGGTCTTTCGATTTGAAAGGTCTCGATGGATTCATAGCAAGCCTTCTCATCGTTACAAGATACCAAGCCATACCAGTACCGGCACCGATGAGGGGAATTGTGGTAAAGATATTTCGCAGAGCCAATGAGACGCTGAGGTCAGGCTCGCGACGGAATGGCGCAGACCAAGCAAGACTGGAACTTGCTTGCGCCTTATTTAACTCGCATTCAAGCAGTCGAGGTAGATCTGGAGAAAGGATGGAACCCCTCCCTATGCCCAAGAGATGTGCGTGCCTTTTCTCTAGAGCGATGTGAAGAAGTTCCGGTGTTCGCAGGCCACCCGTTAAAAGAATAAGAGGCTTTGCCAGTGAAGACTCTGTCTGAAGGGATTCAAGCGTGTCCATCGCCGTTTTCGAGAAGCGCGAAAACAGGGCCTGCCGCGGGGACTTGCTCATTTTCGCCATGAAGTCTCGAAGCGTACGGAAGTCAGCTCACGAAAACCGAGAATAACAAAAACTTGGAGATCTTCAACCTACCTGGTTTCTCATAGTCTCCTCCACTGACTTCTATGAAGTCAACGTTCCCCCAAGTGGCAATGGATTGGAAGTGGCCCAACACACGATCATCCTCTAGTGTATCAACGTAGTCGGCGGCATTAATCTTGATACCTATAATGAATTCCTTTTTTACCACCGCTCGAATGGAGGAGACAATGCGGTGTAATAGCCGAAGGGCGTTGTGTGGTTGCGACGAATATTCGTCCAGGCGTTCGTTCGACTAAAGATCGGCGGGAATTAGCAGGCGGTTTGATTGATACGATTCGACCTTACAGTTGGGGATATGAACTGAGCGAGAAGGTCTGAATTTTTAGACGTCTAATTCAAGTCCCTGTACATGAATCGAAATGCAGGAACTTACAACCGTGTGCAGCATGAATTTGAACACCATCGAAACCTGATTCAGAAGCAACCTTGGCTCCTTTGACGAATGCTCTGACAACATCGTCGATGTCTTCAAGCGTCATCTGTTTGGGCTTTTGGAATGCAACTGCATGGAATATACGTGACAGCCAGCTGGAATCCTTAGCCTGGATCTGAATTGGACTTGGTCCAAGTGGTCTCTGAAAAGGAAAGCGCCCACCAATGAAATTGGTTGACTGACGTCCCGCGTGCGACAATTGCATGACCGCGAGGGCCTTGGATTCACCAGATCCTCGGATAGAAGTGTTCCACTCCCTGAAAGGCAGGAGTGATTCTTCGGATAAATCTCGAGGTAGACAGATATCACGCCCCAGCGTCAAGTGATTATTAGAAACCTGAACATTTCCAGTGATGATCATCCCCCAGTTGAATCCCGCCCATTTCGAATAGAGACAAAAATGAAGTTGGTTTGGAGGTCCTCCACGAAAATCAGCTAGATGCTCGTACATCGCAACCTAAAATATTTGAGTCTTCGAAAATTCAAAGCAGCGAAAGCTATCACCTTGACGAGACGATTCCGAATAGTCATGCCGCAAGGCAGTATAATTGGGGAGAATATCTCATTCTTGGCGGCTCTCTCCTTCATGCTGGGCGAACAGATGTCGAATAGCAATTGCTTGTTTTAGCCAGTCATTGAGGTATCTCAGTGAAATATTGAACCAGAAGCAACTCAGCGAAATTTTAGAAGTCCGCAAAGATTGATCACCACTTCCGTTCATCAGACGCCAGTGCAAAGGTCAAGTAAGACTCTTCGGCTGCTATTCTCTCTGCGGGTACTCTACGATCTTGGCCCTAGGGCCCAGCTAAACGGTGGTCAATCAATGGCGACCAAGGAAGACCAGGAAACCCTTCGGCTTCTCGTGCAGCATGTCTCGCGTGCATTTTACGAGCCCAAATTCACCATTATCATGGATCAGCTTGCCCGGCACCCGGTGTAAGTAGTGGCCATAGTAGAAGCTGATAGAGTTGCTTTGCAAGTGCACATGCTCATTTGAGTTTCAACGTCCAGTCTTAAAGATGACGACCTAGCCGGGAGGATGGGACTACAGCCCAAGGAGTTGAATAAGGTCATCGCTGTGTTGTCAAACGATTGCCTCATCAAAATGTGCGCTTTTTCTCGATATCTTTATTCGGCCAAGATTTAATTCATCTTTCAACATAGTTATCGTCAGAACGAACTCAAAGAAGGTGCTCAGCGGTCTGTTGGAAAGCAGTACTACTACATCGACTATGAATACTTCTGCAACGTTGTGAAATGGCGCATAGCGAAAATGAGGCACATTATTGATAATACCCTACGCAATGTCAGTACAAAATGTAATTACGTTTCCGCGGTTTATCCTGACTCGTCTTGACAGGAATTGGACAATAAAGGCTATATTTGCCCTCAGTGCAAGCAGTCGTATGCGCCATTGGAGGTGGACAAATTGATGGACTTTGCTCGGGGAGTTATGATATGCGAAATATGTCACGCAGAGTTGGTGGATAACGAGAATGCTGAGAGTGTGCTGGGGAGCAAGGATCGGATGCAAAGGTTCAATCACCAGATGCGTTTCATCCGTGATGGATTGCAAAAGAGTGAGGCAATGACCCTACCTGCGTGCGTTTCTACTGACTCCCTCTTAACAACTCTTTCTCACCACACCGCACAGGTTCGACGTCGCAGCATGGGTGAAGAATAATCTTACAGATGCTGAGAAAGCCAAGGCGGGTCAGGATGGATCTGGTTTGAAGGTAGCTGGTTCGGACCCCAACAAAAAGGAGGATGATGGCATCGGTATCATGATGTCAATGGACAAAGACGAGAGTACGCGCAAGATGGAACGTGATGCGCAGGCAGAGATGAAGAGGCAGCAGAATGCCCTACCCGCTTGGCACTTGAAAAGCACCATCACGGGCGATTTAACAGCCCTTGGTGTTAAGGAAACTGCGCGAGCAGAAACCATGAATGGCGGCACTTCGAATGATGATATTTTGAGAGGATTAGGGGTGGTTGGTGCCCGACCGGACCATTCGACGTCCCACGTCGTTGAGGACGTGAAGCCGACTGTGAAGGCAGAGGTCGATTGTGAGGACCCTTTATTGTGTATTTCCCCACTCATCCGATGCATCCTACTTAGATTACGAACAGTATTACGCGTCTCTGGCGGCATCTTCCGCAGTTACTTCAGCGCTCGCTACTCCATCCAATCTGAGCCTCCCTGGGAGCTCGGACTTTGGTGACCTGGTGCACGATGAAGACGTTGATCAGAAGCCCAATGTGGAGTATTTGGACTCCCTCAACGAGTACCGAAAGCGCTCTCGGTCAAGGGACAATGAGGGGATTGCAGGCAAGGCGAAGGTTGCCAAAGTTGATTATGGCCCAGGTTCCTCTGGGGCTGGTATAACGGTAACAGCGGATCAGGAAAGCATGAATGTCGAGCTCCAACCAGAGCCACTGCCTGCAGGAGAAGACCCCATTGTTTATGGTATATCTTGTGTCTCTCTCTGGTTGACTAATGTCTGACACCCATCCAGTAAATGGCAAACCCGTCGCATATTCACAAGTGACAGAGGAGGATCACGATTTGATGACCCCGGATGAGTACACAGCTTACTTCGAGGCCATGCAAGCGCGTTCTTGATTAAACCCAACGACGGGAAGCTTACCTACCTTACCATGATTTCATCGTTATTGGAATGGCTGTATGTGATTCATTGCGTGTCTCGATAGCTGCGGATAAATACAGCATTTGTATAGGCTTCCGGTCTTGTACATAGTAGCATGCGTAATTGGATATACAGAACTCCTTGGTAGTAAATCGCGCGCCTCCAATCGAATAACAGAGGGGGGGTAAGAGAGTATATATCGCATCGTTTTTCAGTCTGGGATGGATCCAAGTATAGGCGTGTTACATACAGCAAATGGGTTATACGGAAGGACTACCTTTCTGATTGATTTCGGGGTAATCGTTGCGTTCGGTCCCTGCGATGATGTGGCCGTGTACATTTGATCAGCACAAGCACTTGACGTACTTATTCAAATTGGGGTTCTGATTTTACGAATTTCTCGAGACTTGTTCACAGGAAATGGTTCAATAAGGTTTAATTTTGGAAGGTAGCGCCACGCTCTCATAACACGCTTGAAATTCGACGCAGTATGAAATTTTGGCTGGAAAATTTATGCTCGTAGTCGGACAAGATTGGCAGATTTTACGAGTATATGAAGCGGGATAGCTATGATTATGACATGTTAGATGCGAAACCAAGAACTTGAGGGAAAGAGGACGCGTACAAAGCCCGCTCGCCCACACTATCGTCCTGTGTGTCGTTGAATAAGATGGAAAGGAATTTTCAGTTAAAGAAGGAAGAACCTTAGGAGTCCGTGGAATTGTGTCCTTTGGTTTGCATAAATGTAATTGAATAGCACCCGCAAAGCGCAACTGCAAGGGAAAATTCATCCAAATGCACCATTATGGTACGTCTTCAAACGTACTATGACAAGGCCAAAATGTTAAGCGTTCGGTGATTGATTTTGGCGTAGTGTCCAACAAGGACAGCGATGGACCACAGGGGGAAAGCTTCGTTGCCATTCTAAACGTGATTTTTGAGTTTTCCCAACTTGAATTAGAATCAGTGCTCGACGGAGATTACCATGTGCGCGGCCTCGAGACGGGCAGCTCTGGCAGCAACTTCAGGGGAAACATTTGTTTGACCAAGGCGAGCGACATTTCCTCGGGGTTCGACACTGCATTTACATTACTTATAAGTCGAATGCATCTAAAGAATTTGGCACATACTTATTGAATCCGGCAGATTTTAAAATGAGTGCAGTCTGGGCAAGTCATATGAATCAGGACCGTGGAAACGGCTGCTAGATATTGATCACCTTGAGGGCGTTTGGGTAGAACCCGAGTACCCAGACCAGGGGAATAGAGTACAAGGAAAGCGGAGACGAGAGTGATAGCGACATTTGCAAAGGGCTCCGATAGATGGATGCCAACCACCTAAATCAACGGTATTTAAGCAGATTTAAGCTCGGCCCGGCAGCCAGCCGGCTATGTAAATGCCAGGCCTCAGAGCGTGGCGTGGGACAACAGGGGGCTCCCGGCTCACTGGGTATGGTATTGCGAATGCACAGTGCCCAGAATTGCAGATTTATGATTGTTTCTGGACAGATTCCACGTAGGTCTATGTTGATTTGTAACTTGGTTGCAAGTGGTACATGTCCTGTCGCAAGTACTAGGTAGGCCGAGCGCCCGCAGTTAGTAACCCATACCTTTCTACCTGTCATTGCCAAGAGTATGCAAGTAAGAATTGAAATCCAGATTTTCGATACTGATAGCAGACACAGTTGAAGCACTGGAAGTCAAAAGCATAGCAAGTCCAGGGAATAGAAGGAAATGCAAACCACAAATTTTTAGCTGAGGGTGGAAAGAACTTTTCTCGATGTTGTGTCCTTATAGTCCAAGCCTGAGCGCTACACATAAGGGAATCGCACTGATATTGTTTAGGGAGTAATATTAATGGATGCGCTGACTACAGAAAAGTGAGTACTATTCAAATTATGCACCAAGTGCGAGACAGTTCAAGCCATACCGCAAGATTAGCAGCTCGGATCGAAGGCGTCGCATCCAACTTGCACTAACCATGCTATTCTATCCTGTTCTCGACGACAAACAACACTATGTTCCGTGCCCAAACACTTCCCTGTAGCGCAGCCTCCAGCACCTACTCCGCCACCCCCAATACTCCAGACATTCCTAGTACCTCCCAGGCCAAGACTAGATGGATCAGGTATGCATATTGAAGCGCCTGTGTTGGAATCAGAGCCAGATAGGCAACGGAGGAGCTTCGGTAGTGTGGATGATGTGGAAGCATAGTGAAAGATCCGGATCCGTTGAGCAGGACTAAGCGTCGGTGCAAGGAAACCCAAAATATGTAATTTGATTTCTGTCGGTAACGTTAGGGAAGAAGGCTCAGTCTGGGATTGAGCGTGTGCAGTAGGTTCCTGAGGAGGAGTGCAGAGACAATCTTGGTTACATGTTGCTACGCGAGAAGGCCGACTACCTGATTGTAATTCACAGCGTAATAGGAGAGGACGGGAATAGCGAAGGAGTCGAAGCGCTTGGCCTTCAGTTTCTTTTTTGAGATGGGCATTTCTATTCAACGTTAGCCTCAGAGCGACGTGTATTTCCTCTAATTCCAGGACAGCTTCATCGACGTTTGGGACTTCCCCTTGATTCGCATAGAGATTAACCACTCTTAGCCGGTAGTTCTGCCTGGTTATAGCATCAACGATTTCCTTGACGCCCGAAGCCTGCAATTGGTTCGCATTGCAGGAGAAGATATAGAGGTGACAGCGATTACTGGAGAGGTATTCTGTGATCAACGGTACAGAGCTCGATGTAATGCCAGTTGCTGTAAGATTGAGAGACCTCAGACTGAGACATCGCATTTCAGGAAGGAATTGCTCCACAAAGCCATCAGAGAGTTTGTTGGCGGCTAGGTTCAATTCTTGGATGTGTGATGTATTAACAGCATGGACGAGGGCAGCAATTGTCTCTCTGTCGCTCCGGAATCCGTTCTAATTTAAATCATCAGCCCTCTCGGACAGCTTGAATGTATTAGGATACATACATGTGGTAAATGCAAGGTGCGTAAGATTAGATTGTTCTTCACATAGTGTGCTATCGCCGACAGACCCTGATTCCCAATCTTATTTGATCCAAGATATATTTCGGCAACAGGATGGCGTTTCCCCTCTGGTGAACCAAGGAAAGAAAAAAGCGCGCTACATCCATCGTCGCCGAGTTGATTGTGTGAAAGGAGTAGTTTGTGAACACCCCGTCGACTTTTGATCATGGATATGATTTTTTGCGAGCCTTATTGGTATTTAACCTGGATTTTACTGATCAATTAATATACGTGACAAACCTTGGATAGAGTGTAGGCCTGAATCTTGACATTCCACTTGAGTTCTACTTGCGAGTTTGACAGCAGCTGGGTGGGTGGAGCTCATTTCGTAAGAATTAGACCCGGTTAAACTCCTGGGATATTGTTGAACGAACATAACGCGTGATGTCATAACATGTGATAATCACAAGTTACTAATATTAGATAGAACACTCTAGAACATAAGGGTTCTAGAATGTTACTCAGTATCCAAAGCAGCAGATGCTAAGCGAGGGGGAGTGTTGAACGAACATAACGCGTGATGTCATAACATGTGATAATCACAAGTTACTAATATTAGATAGAACACTCTAGAACATAAGGGTTCTAGAATG